>MJUU01039538.1:362373-373391 GCA_002080025.1 Modiolus philippinarum
GCTCGACATAATAAGTCGAGAGCTCGAGATAATAAGTCGAGCGCTCGACATTATAAGTCGAGAGCTCGACATAATAAGTCGAGCGCTCGACATAATATTATAAAAAAATAAAATTTTGTGTGTCCTAAATGTACCACCGTAAGAAACAGACTCAATCCTTTGTTTGTAATTTTAAGAAAGACAACTTAACCGTCCACGACCGTGAAATTTAGCTCAAGGCCAAAAGCCATATGGAAAAGTGACATGTACTAACCGATGCCTAGCTATATACGATATATCATTGACTTTTTACTTGTAGTTATTGAGAAACAGACTTAAGCAAAAAACATTCAATTTGGGCACTGGACCGTGAAATTGAGGTTAAGGTCAAAAGCCATATGTACTAATCAAAAGCAAATTATATACCAAATATCAATGACTTGTCACCGGTGGTTATCGGAAACAGACTTAAGCAAATAAAACACTTAACCTAGGTAAAGGACCGTGAAATACATGTATAGGTTAAGTTCGCATTATTTTGTGTTCGCTAGATGTTCTTTCGCCTAAGGCTTCTATTTAAGAGATAACCATACTGTATTTTAGGATCTGAGGGGGTAAATCGTAGATTTTACTGTCGCAAACTGAGTTTTCTGGCGTCGCGTTAGCGGAGCCGAAAAACGGATGTTTGCGACAGTAAAATCTTAGATTTACCCCTGAAGATCCTAAAATACAGTTTGGTTATCTCTATTCTAATGCAAATTCGAAAAAAAAACATTCAAAATCGATTTATAAATGACAGGAAGCTTGGTGTGCGTCTGCGCAAATACGTTGCTATTGGTTCCGACGGTAAATCGTGGATTTTACCTCCTCAAAATTCTGACGCCATCCAATCAAAATTGGTGTTACAAACATAAGTACATTAGAATTGATATTTTTAGTTAATGCCGCCGTCGCCGTCATACTCTTCACGCCTTTGTTTCGCTTTCTGAGACTTAATTTCGAGACAAAAATTCAGTTATCAGATGAGTGAAGGACTTGAAAAGATGAGACCTGGGACAACTCATCATAACCGAAGCTTCAGACCAAATAAAAATTATTACTACATATACAAACTGAGAAATCCTCGACAAAAAATTTCAATATTTAGCTATAATTGAAAAAAAAATCAAAGTAATCGGCAAGCAGGAAGTACATAAGTAACTGCCTTGGAAAGGTGAGACAATGTACAACTCATCAACTTGAACAGTTATCCTCAATCAGTCTTACTCATTGCCATAGCATTCCAACTTTGATTTTTATGCATCTTGATGCATATAGTTGTCGTCAGACGTCCACGGCCTGGAGGTGACCAATCAACGAAGACCCAAGAAGAAGCCCCGCCCAAAAATGGCACCGAATTTCCAGTTCTTCATACGATGCAAAATAGTCATGTACATTACGGCCATCTACATAAAAACGGTCCCGTAAAATCTAAAATTCACTTTTCCCGAGATGTAAATTCTACGGTGTGTACACGTGTATTGATACATTCATAAACAAAAGTTCGCCATTACATCAGTTTATCTATAGATTAGATGTAATCACATACCTGCCGAACAAAGTTTGCAGTTTTAATATTTTGTGACCTCCATGTTCTTGTAACGATTGGAATATTCTATGCGTNCTAATATGGAAATTTCACCCATTTCATATCCGAAGCGAGCAGCGGCTATCTAATGGTTCCAACATTTTGATTTTGATAAACAAACTCGCTGACAAAAAACTTTCCACAAATACAATTAAAACTTATTTGTGGGTGGGTGGGTGGGTGGCTACTTGCTATTACTCAGGTAGTATGAGTGTGCCGCAGGAATGGGTCATGTTTTTGCGACCAGTTTGTCTTACACAGGGTATCTTTTTCACCTTTGCTGTTTTGAACAGGGTTATAATTTTCACATATTGCCATCTGGAAGACACAAAAAAAGTGCTGGAAGAATTGTTTTAGTATATTTACTATTTAAAACAACAGTTAAAACTAGTATCCAGTTGTATCAGATTTATTCTACGTCCATAGAAGGCTTCATTGGCTATTTTTCTTAAGCAGGGTGTTGACTTTGGAAGTGAGTACAGTCTTAGACAGGGTATATATTTTGTCTCTTCTGTCTTAAACAGGGTGTGTTTTTTCATATTTTCTGTCTAAACCCCCCCCCCTCCCGGGTTCCGGGTGTAATATTTAGCTGATACCACACGCTGAACATGGGTTTTCAAGATTGCTTGAAATAAAAATTTCATAGTAAGGGAGAGTCCTATCTAGACAAACAGATGACCATCGTTGATTGAAGTCATTTTTATGCAGCATGTTGCCGAGCGAGGTCGTCGTTTTCGATGTTTGCCGTTTGTTTAAGAAATAAAACATGGCCGCCATACTATATTGTTATTATAACATGGGCTTGAGTTGTTTTTGCAAATATTTTATCCCGAGCGTTAGCGAGGGGTAAAATATGCAAAAACAACGAAAGCCCATGTTATAATGACAATATAGTATTTGGCGGGTATGATTTATTTCGATTCTAATATGGAAATTTCACCCATTTCATATCCGAAGCGAGCAGCGGCTATCTAATGGTTCCAACATTTTGATTTTGATAAACAAACTCGCTGACAAAAAACTTTCCACAAATACAATTAAAACTTACTTTTTGATTTAATTGCTATTTTAACTGTAGAAAATACCTTAAGTCCTCTTAATCTCCATCAAACATATTGTCCCGAATATTGCCTTTTCAAGTAGAAAAAAAAATCCATAATGAATTTTGGAAACAAATTTAATTAAAAATTTGTTAGTGGATGGTAGATTTTGACAGTTGAAATGAAAAATAGATTCAAAATATGCAAAAGAAACTATGCATCTTTTGCGCATGTGCTAAGAGTGTTATATTGGTATTATAACATGACTCTATTTACAAAGCTAATACAGGAAGCCATATTAGAATTACAAATATTGACTGGGACGGTGGCCGACCATTTAACTTGAAAGGGGGCTATGGTTTTTTTCCCCAAAAATGATTTTATATCAATATTTTGGCAGTTAAAATGACGAAAAAAAATTCTTAAGGCTTTCTGCCCCAAAAAATAAATGCTAATGTTGAAGAAAAAAATATTTTAATCATACAAGTTAAAAAAAAATTGCGCTTCACGTGAAAAAATTTCTATCCAGAATAAAAAAACATACTCCCCTTCAACTGGATTAATTAGTCGATCCCAATATGAGCAAGTCCCTGTGTGTTTGATGAAACTTCTAAAATGCCGAGTCCAAACTTGGACTAAATATATAAGTCCCATGCAGGTGCAAAATATTAAATATGGATCAGAATGGAATAAGTTGAAGACCATTTATTCTTTGCGTGTGTGGAAGGGGCATATTTTTTGTAAATACATATTCTGGCTTGAATAAAAGTGAAAATAAATATTCTGGCCTTCTCTTTCCTGCAAATAAATAAATAATCTGGCACAAGAAGTCCACATGGTAAAAGTAGAATAAATAATCTTGCCCTTAAGAGTTCAGGGGGGTATATAGGAATCACTCTGTCTGTCTGTCCGTCTGTCTGTCTGTCTGTGATAGCAAACAATTTTTCGTAACAGTTTTCTCAGTAACTACTCATCACGGCAGCTTGAAATTTTGTATGCAAGTTTCACATAATGTCCCGTACCGCAAGTAGCGATTTCAGGATTACCGGACATCTACTTCCTGTTTACCGACTTAGTTAATTTTCGAGATCTTTTGTCAAACTTAAGAACTTTTTGTAACAGTTTTCTTAGTAACTACTCATCACTGCAACTTGAAATTGTGTATGCAAGTTTGACATGATGTCCAATACCGCAAGTAGCGATTTCAGGATTGCCGGACATCTATTTCCTGTTTACAGACTTAGTTAATTTTCGAGATCTTTTGTCAATCTTAAGAACTTTTCGTAACAGTTTTCTCAGTAATTACGCAAGTAGCGATTTCAGGATTGCCGGACATCTACTTCCCGTCTACCGACTTAGTTAATTTTTGAAATCTTTTGTCAATCGTAAGAACTTTTCGTAACAGTTTTCTCAGTAACTACTTATAATTGCAACTTGAAATTTTGTATGCAAGTTGAGAATGATGTCCCATACTGCGAGTAGCGATTTCTGGATTGCCCGATATCTACTTCCTGTTTACGGATTTAGTTAATTTTCGAGGTCTATGTCCATCTCAGAAACTTTTCGTAACTTTTATCTCAGTAAATTCTCATCACTGCAACTTGAAATTTTGTATTCAAGTTTAGAATGATTTCCTTTACCTTAAATGGCTATTTCAGGGTTGCCAGACTTCTACTTCCTGTTTACCGACTTAGTTAATTTTCGAGATCTTTTTATACAAATCTCTCAAAATTTTTAGTACACAATGGAATTGTGCAATTATAACTATTTTTGTGACAAATTATAATTGGATCTACTACTCCAATGGGGAGTGGGGGTATCATTTTGTGGCCCTCCAGGCCACAGTACCTCTAGTTTTATTACTGGAGTGCCTGTCAGAGCTCACCCTCTTCTGAAAATCAAATGGTCAGTGCCGAAATGCACCTTATTTCAGTACACACAGGGTACGTTTCTCTGTATAAAAATACTCTGGTCTAATCAGAGTGAAAACACCAAGAATAATTAAAACTAGGTGCCTCCGAATCAAAAGGGGTGCCAAAGCCATTTTAGGAAAAGAACCAGGGTTGCAGTCAATAATTTGCCATAAAGTCCAACAAATTAGACGGCACCAACCCAGATCCCCTAAATCTGCCTATGAATTGCAAGATGCATTTCAGCGCTTTCGCGCTTTGATTTTACTCTTTATACAACCCTGCCATACAATAAATTGAAAACAGTAATTGCAGATTTAATACATCACTGTTTCTGCACTAAAAATGGAGAACGCAGATACACCTGTTTAGTAGTAGGGAAAGACAAAACAAATTTTTAAGAACCTCACTAATTCAAATAAGAAGTACATTGAGACTGACGTAATCAAAATGTTCGAATTTTTATCGACAATATTTTTGTCGAATTCGGAGGTCACGTTTTCCAACAGACAATATGGATTCCTATGGGAACTAACTGTGCGCCACTCTTGGCTGACATTTTTCTTTACTCGAATGAGGCCAAGTTTTTGTCTCGTCCGCGACGAAAGTCGCGGAAAGCGACATATGCGTACAAAGTATGACGGCGACGGCGTCGACGGCGTTAACTTTGATGTTAAGTTTTTGTGATTAGGTAAGTTTCTCTGCAACTACAAGTGGTAGGTCAATGATATTTTGTATATGGGCTGGTCTTGCATGGGTAGTACATGACAGTCTGTCATATGACTTTTGTCCTTGACCTCAATTTCACGGTCCAGTGAGCATGTTAAGTTTTTTTTATTAGATCAGTTTCTCAGCAACTACAAGTGGTAGATCAATGATATTTGGTATATGGGTTGGTCTTGGGTAGTACATGACAGTCTGCTACTTTGGTTTTGTCCTTGACCTCAATTTCACGGTCCAGTGAGCATGTTAAGTTTTTGTGATTAGGTCAGTTTCTGAGTAACTACAAGTGGTAGGTCAATGAAATTCGGTATATGGGTTGGTGTTGGGTCTTTCATATTGCTTTTGTCCCTGGCCTCAATTTCATGGTCTAGTGGATATGTTAAGTTTTTCAGTATATATCAGTGGTAGGTCAATGATATTTCGTATGTGGGTTGATTTTCTATCGTACATGACAGTCTGCCATATTACTTATGTCTATGACCTCAGTTTCATGGTCTAGTTAGCATTTTTAGTTTTTCACTATCTATTAATGGTAGGTATGCTTTTGATGGGTTGGTCTTGTGTATTATATGACTGCCTTTAAAATGGTTTTTTGTCCTTGACCTTATGTTTACATTATATTGAACATTTTTGGTTTTAAGTATCTATTAGTGATAGGCTCGCAGTAACATGTTTAGTTGTTGTGATACGGGCAGTTTGATTTTTCACGTTAATTGTATTGGTCAAGCAGGGACGGGCAAGACATCTATTAGTGTCTTCACTTGTTACAAGGGCGTACACAAAGAAAACATTTAACCCAGTCCTTTAATTTCAGCTTACACTATATAGACGATGCATTTTCTCTAAATAATCCAAAATTTAAGGAATATTTACATCAGATTTATCCCAATGAGATTTAAATTAAAGAAACAACTGATAAACCTACTACTAGATCTTTTGTTGTATATTGACTAAGATGGGCGTTTGAAATCTAAGCTTTATGACAAGGTGATGATTTTAACTTCCCAATTGTGAACTTTCCCTTTCTTAGCAGCAAAATACCTACCCCTCCAGCCTATTGAGTATACATTTCACAGTTGATTCGATATTGTCGATCATGTAGTTTGGACAGTTATTTTTTTTTAACAGACCAAAAAGTTGCTTAGTGAGGGATTTGTTCAGCCTATGTTAACTTCATCCCTCAAGAAGTTTTGGTCGTTGAAAGATATGACATGTCAGTGTCCCAAATGAAAGCGGATATATTCAGCTAGATTCACGTCTGAACGGATTTGAGTATACCTATTTTGACTTTTTCTTGGATTGAATCCCTTACAGTGTGATTCGTGTTGTTAGCAGAACAGGAAATGCTTACCCTTCCGGAGCACCTGATGTCACTCTCAGCTTCATGCATGGGAGTTCACACTGTGAGTGCCTTGGTTTTGAATGTTGTGTTTTTATGCCCCACCTAAAAATGTGGAAGGGGCATATAGTTTTACCCTTGTCCGTCCTTCCGTCCGTCCGTACGTCCGGTTAAGTTTTGCGTTTAAGTACATTTTTCAGAAAGTGTAAGAGGAAGAACAATAATAGAAGGTCAGTAGGAAGATATTTGATAGTACTACAGAGTTCACTAGGTAGTTCGACTCTCTGACTTTCATTTAATGCTTGAGTGACTCTTGTTAAGTTTTGTGTTAAAGTCCATTTGTCAACAACTTCAAATTATAGAGGAATGATGTTTCATCAAATTAATTGCCTTGATGAGTACTACCCAAATCATTGACAATCAGGTGACTTTGACCTATATTTTACGCTTCAGTGACTTTGGTAAGGTTTTGCGTTTACGTCCATTTTTCTGCAACTACACATTAAAGGACAATGCTTTTTCATCAAACCAATTGCCTTGATGAGTACTACCCAAATCATTGACAGTTAGATGGCTTTGACCTACATTTTACGCTTCAAGGACTTTGGTTAAGTTTTGCGTTAAAGTCCATTTCTCAACAACTACACACTATAAGATAATGATGTTTCATCAAATTAATTGCCTTGATCAGTACTACCCAAATAATTGACAATTAGGTGGTTTTGACCTTCATTTTATGCTTCAGTGACTTTGGTTAAGTTTTGTGTTTAAGTCTATTTCTCAACTACTATGTATTTTAGCATCATGATATTTCACTGTAAGATTCATCTAAAAGAGATCGGTCCATTTCATCAACAATTGGATGTCCATGACCTACATTTTATAGTTAATGACTTCGGTTAAATTTTGCATTTCATCACAATTCTGTAACAGGGAAATAATTTTATGAACGATTGACTTGGGTAAATCGGTGCGATAAATTTATTGGCGGGGCATCCGTGTCTTATAGACACATTCTCTAGTTTATTTATGTGCTTTGTAGGTGTCTAACGTCATTGTTTTCTGTCTTCTCGTTTTTGCCATGTCTCTGGACTTCGATTTTTTAATACACTCTTTTGTTCCTTTGGTATTCTGCTGCCGTTGTTTCATACGTACAGCTTCAGACAAAATATCATTTCTTCACAATGTAACCTGGGAAAACCTTGACGAAAATTTCAATATATGGCTCCAACGAAAAAAAATCAGTTATCTTCAAACAGGATGTTAATGAGAGACACGGTGCAGCTCACCATGCCAAAGCTTAAGACCATATATCAATGCAATACTGCATACACACACAAGCTGAGAAATCCTTGACGAAAATTGTTCCGGACGGAGAGACAGACAAACGGTAGAATGTAAAACAGTATACCCCCTTCGGGTATAAAAATGTAACAAAAACATCAAAATGACCAAAGCGTAAAACAAACCAAAACATAAAAAAAACAATAAAAAAAAACAAAAAACAAAACAAACAAACAAACATGAAACCACAAATTCACCTTCAATGTGTCGGTAAATCCGCATAAAACTTTGAAGGTAACATCGGGCCAAATTCTGTGGGAAGATACAAACTGTCCAAGTCGGTGATTATGGAATAAAATATAGTTAATTTATTCTGCAGATGTATATGTTCACAGTGTGTATCCCTTATGTGTATCCCTTATGTGCAAGATAATGTTGTTAAGAAATGTGGATTACCGAAAATCCTTTAAATTAACCCCCCCCTCCCAAAAAAAAAAGAATTGTCAAATGTGAAATAGTTGACACTGAATGCAATATAAATGCAATTAAATTTAATAGGTCAGTATCTTATTATAATCTATAAATGTTTATTACAAATACTACTAGGGCCATGAAAAAAAATTATTGGTTCTCGTGCCCTCCCTCATCTAGTTTGAGGCTTGAAAAAAACCCCTTATTCACCCTATTTTTTGCTATCTTAATAAAATAGAAAAAAAATAAAATCACCTCCCTCACTACATTTATAGTGGTTTTTGGCCGGGTTGCACGAAGTGCAAATCCGGCTTATAGTATGGTGAATGTCGGTCGGGCGGGCGGGCGGTCGGGTTCGGGCGGATGGGCGGGCGGCGGGCGGGGAAAATGGGATACTGATATTGTGAAATCAACTCCTCCTACAGTTTTCTACCTAAAACTTTGCAACTTCACAAAATGTTACTATAGATATTGTAGATGTGCACCTTCCTTTTTGGACTCATTTTGAAATTTTTTTCCTGTTTTTACGGACTTTGGAACTTAGTCATTTTTTATCGATTTTTTCAACAAAGGGTACCGATTTTGTGAAATCAACTCTTCCTACAGTTTTCGACCTACATCTTTGAAACTTCACACAATGTTTCTATATATATATTGTAGATGTGCACCTTCCTTTTTGGACTAATTTTGAAAATTTTTTCCTATTTGTACGGAGTTTGGAACTTAGTCATTTTTTATCAACCAACTTTTTCAAAAAAGGGTACCTATTTTGTGAAATCAACTTCTCCTTCAGTTTTCGACCTACATCTTTGAAACTTCACAAAATGTTTCTATATATATTGTAGATATGCAGCTCCCTTTTTTGGACTCATTTTGAAAATTTTTCCCTGCTTTTACAGACTTTGGAACTTAAGTCATTTTTTATCGACTTTTTCAACAAAGGGTACCTATTTTGTGAAATCAACTCCTCCTACAGTTTTTGAAACTTCACACAATGTTTCTATATATATTGTAGATGTGCACCTCCCTTTTTGGACTAATTTTATGTCGGGCGGGCGGGGAAAAAGGGATACTGATTTTGTGAAATCAACTCCTCCTACAGTTTTCTACCTACATCTTTGAAACTTCACAAAATGTTTCTATATATATTGTAGATGTACACCTTCCTTTTTGGACTCATTTTATGTCGGGCGGGCGGGGAAAAAGGGGTACCGATTTTGTGAAATCAACTCCTCCTACAGTTTTCGACCTACATCTTTGAAACTTCACACAATGTTTCTATATATATTGTAGATGTGCACCATCCTTTCTGGACTAATTTTGAAATTTTTTTCCAATTTTGACGGAGTTTGGAACTTAGTTATTTTTTATCGACTTTATCAAAAAAGGGTACATATTTTGTGTAATCAACTCCTCCTACAGTTTTCGACCGACATCTTTGAAAATTCACAAAATGTTTTTATATATATTGTAGATGTGCACCTGCCTTTTTGAACTCATTTTGAAATTTTTTTACTGTTTTTACGGACTTTGGAACTTAGTAATTTTTTATCTTTTTTATCGACTTTTTCAAAAAAGGGTACCTATTTTGTGAAATCAACTCCTCCTACAGTTTTCAACCTACATTTTTGAAACTTCACAAAATGTTTATATATATATATTGTAGATGTGCACCTCCTTTTTTGGAATCATTTTGAAATTTTTTTCATTTTCTTACGGACTTTTCAACATAATCATTTTTATTGACATTTTCAACAAAGGGTACCTATTTTATGAAATCAACTCCTCCTACAGTTTTTATATCTCACATAATGTTTCTATATAGTTTGAAGATGTGCACCTGACTTTATGGAATTATTTCCAATATTTTTATGCCCAGCCCACGAATGTGGAAGGGGCATATAGTGTTACCCTTGTCCGTCCTTCCGTCCGTCCGGTTCAGTTTTGCGTTTCAGTACATTTCTCAGAAACTGTAAGAGGTAGAACAATTGTAGTAGGCCAGTAGGTATTTATTTGTTAGTACTACAGCGTTCACTAGGTAGTTTGACTCTTTGACCTACATTTCATGCTTGAGTGACTCTGGTTAAGTTTTGTGTTAAAGTCCATTTCTCAACAACTACACATTATAGGACAATGATGTTTCATCAAATTAATTGCATTGATGATTACTACCCAAATCATTGACAATTAGGTGGCTTTGACTTACATTTTACGCTTCAGTGACTTTGGTTAAGTTTTGTGTTAAATAAGAAAAAGAAGGGAAACGGGGAATGTGTCAAAGAGACAACGACCCTAAGGGGAGCAATAACAACTCAAAGCCACCATAAGATCTTCAATGAACGCTGAGGAAACCCCACACCCAACGGTAGGTCGGAGTTGGCCCCTAAATCAAAGAGTAATCAAGTTCAGCGAAATAAGCATCTTCCTAGACTCCGATAGACATAAAGTGAACTAACTAGAAAACAAACAAGACACACAAAGGCTTAATAAATTTCCTGACTTAGGACAGGCGCAAACCTGCTGCGGCGGGGTTAAACTAGTTTTATTGGGCCCAAACCTTCCCCCTATAGCCAATGTGATAAATAAAAAAACGATCGTAACAACAGTAAAATTCAGTTGGCAACAGGACTGAGTCAACTGTGAAA
>MJUU01039539.1:0-20563 GCA_002080025.1 Modiolus philippinarum
ACCCTGATAGTGCTGCTGGTCCTTGTATTTATTGTGGACAAGATGACCCATCCAGGCGGTATATTCATCTTATTCAGAGAAAAATAGAAAGTCCTGAATTTTGTAATTTTGTTATAAAAAATTACAACATTGCAGAATCCTCCTGTGTCTGTAGAAAATGTGAAATCAAATTTAGAAGATTATTTTCCAGGTCATTAAATGTTGATACATGTAAATTTGATAGCCCAGCTAATAAAAAGACATGTAGTGATGAGGTTAATTTTGTTCAAAATGAAAAAATCTGTTATTATAGCAATTTTTCTACATGCAATGAAGCTGGAGACCATATCACAACTATTGATTTATCTCTTTTTCAGAAAGCTTTCAATATTGATGCACCTGAAAACTCTGCAAATAGACTTGAAAATGTCAAAGGCAGATTATGTCATAAGCACTATAATAAATTATATAACACTAGGACAGAGCATGAATGTGTTATATGTGAGACCTCTTCAAGATATAAAAGATATATCTTAATACCAGATCAAAACCATGAGTTATTAAAACACTATCTAAAACATGAATTACATTTTGAAAATGACTTTATTTCTTCAAATAATATTCATTGTTGTGTATATTGTTACAATGGTTTTAATTTGTTTTGCAGGTCAGATTATGGAGATGAAACAAAGTATAAAACTTCACAATATCTTTTAGATATTCAAATGCAAAACAAAAATGAACCACTGACAATAAATAATTTAGAAGTTTATTCTTTACAGGAAATTATTGATTATGTTATCCAAGCATTTTTAAATGAAGAAGTACTTCTGCTACCTGTACTATATGATAAATATAAATCTTTTTTGCAGAAAAATGCGAATTCTGTTAATCTTAATTTATCTGATTCTGATTTTTCCAAGCTATCACATAATACCCAATACCCAATGGCTCTTTAGAATGTTAAAAGTTAGATTAAGTAAATCTTTGCAAGTGTTTGTACCAAAAAAGAAAAATTCAGGTCGTTTATTATACAGAAATGGTAGTGACTTATTGAATGCTCTGCATTCTAATATTGTAGAGCATCACAACTCAATTACCAAGATGGAAACTGAAATTGCTGTTTTGACTGAAAAAAATTCAGCTCTTATTTCAGAAAAAAACAAACCAATTGACAAACATGTAATTCTTGAAGAAGCAATTTCTTTGTTACGTCCTCTTGTTAAATCTTATGTTTCAGAAATGATGAAATCTACTGAATTCCAAGACATTAGTAAATTTGACCCTATTTTTGAATTAAAACAGATTCCCCCTTTTTTATGGAATTTTATTTTCAGACTTAGTGCTTCAGACACCGAAGAAAAGGAGTGGAAAAGGGTTATGAAATCGTGGAATTATCATTTTATTGAACAAAAATTTAATTTCAGAATATTTCCACGATTATATATTTCTAGTTGTATTTTCAACACACAGAACTCCCAGTGTGTGCAACCTTTGCACCTTTTAATGACAGATGTCTTTGATAAATTTTCAAATTCATCATCTCTCTTCCTTTCTATAAATGCCAGGTTAGGTGCAGGAATTTCTAAGGACTCTTTGAAACGATTTATTGTAAATCGTTGCAAAGTGCTAGAGGAAAAACAAAGATTCATTTCTTGTGACAGATTTTCAATTGCTTCCTTTGACAATCTTGATAAGAATCAAAGTTATTCTATTGTAGGTGCAGGTAGGGACAAGAGTGGCTTTCATGGGACAACAATTCAGACTGTTACACCTCGTCCAAGTTTAATTACTGATAATCTTATTTCAGATTGCATTTCAAATACTGCTGTAGATGTGACAGAAATTTTTACAGAAGTTAAGTCCACTCGTGAAAGAACGGTTTCATCTGACTTGGTCATGCCCATTATCAACCCTGAAAATAAAATTGGCCCCCCATCCCTAGATAAACAAAACAAGTTTTCTTATTTATCCATTTCAGATTTTGAAATTTCTGCTTCAGAGTTGACTTCCTGGCAATATTTTTGCAACCAAATTTGTAGATACGCAATAACAAAAACTCTTTTACAGGAAAAGAAAATAGTAGTTCCTGGTATAAAAACATTTTTTTCAATTCCAGTACAAGAAACTGAAAAATCAACATTCACCTCGGTTGCAGTTTTAGATGAGACATCTGACAATAAAGAAACAGTTTTAAAAGTTTTAAATATTCTACATACAAAATTTCAGGTTGACATTAGCTGTGATTATGTTGTTGTTGTTGGAGATGGGAAAAGCTATGACCATATAGTTAAATTGAAAACAGAACATGGTTCAACATTAGACTGGGTACTTCCCTACCCTGGGGATTGGCATATTTTAAAAAATCTGCTACCAATTTTTGTTAAATTGTACTTTGATGCAGGTTTAAAAGAGCTTGCTACCAAATTTCACCGTGGCTCAACTTACAGAGTACTTTCAGAATGTTCTAAGTTTTCAGTTACCCATAGATTTTTAATTGAAGCATGGGAAGCTATATTGCGACATCAAGTACACTCATTTTTGTCCTATATTTCAGGTGATTTTAAAACATTTCAAGAAAATTTTGACAAAGTAATTATGGAAATTTTTTCCTCTCTAGATATGACTGATAATGGAAATGAAATTTGTGATTCATCTCTATTTACAGAAATTTGTAGCAAAAGAAATGAAATTTTTTCTGTATTTACAGGAGATTTATTAGAGAAATTCAACAACTGGAGAAGTGAACAGAGATTGTGCAGTGATACATTTGCATTTTGGGATTGTTTTTTACATACTGATTTGATGAGTTATTTAGGTTTTTATATATCTATTAGAAATAGAAATTGGGAACTTCGTAATGCATCTCTGAAGAAATTAGTGTGTTTATTCCATGCCTTTGACAAACATAATTATCTTAGATTAATCCCATACCATTTGGCAGACCTAAAAACTTTCCCTCCTGCAGTTTTAAACTTTTTTTCACAGGGTTGCTTTGCTGTTTCTATTTCAGGGGATGATTTTTATTCAGTAGCTTTAGATGAAGCACATGAAATGGTTATTAATTTGAAAACTAAAAATGCACTAAATTCTTTCAGCAAGGCTAATCTCACTGCTTTAACATACTATTTACCATATCGCGCAGAAACTATTTATAATTTAAAATATCAGTTGAATCTGTCTGAATCTACAGACCAGAAACAGACTACTGTGCCACTTGTAAAGACAGGAGAAAGTAATATTGAAGAGTACATGTTAAAATTAAAAACATCATCTCTTTTTATTTCAGATAGCAGAAAAACATTGCATCATATCTTTTCAGACATAGACGCGACTAAAGAACAGACGGACAGTTTAATGAATTACAGACAGTATGGACAACAAGACTTTATTAATTACCTAAATTGTTTTTTATTAAAAAGTTCAGACTTGAATTCCAAACCACCCCCAAGAAGAAGAAGAAACCTAACAACTTTTTCAGGTGTTAAAACAACTGTACACAAGCAGAAGAAAGAACTTCAAGACCAAAAAACTGTTATAACATGTCTTAGAAAAAAAATTGCTTTTTCCAAATTAACAAATACACCCATTTTAGATCTTGAACAGTTTTTATTATTACCTAGGGCAATATGTGATGCAGAAGGCAACCTGTATCCTAATATATCCAGCCATTCATACATCATATGTTTATAATTAACTGTTATCCACTTCCAGCCCATACATCATTTGGTGATTATGTTGAATATTTGTTTAACAGATGAATTGTTCATTCACACCATTTTTTTAATGCAGGTGAAATACATTTAATTTTTGATCACCCAAACAGACAGGGACTTAGTCCAAAGGATGTAGAAAGAACCAGAAGAGATTCCTCCTTTCAGGAAGCAATCTTGCTTGATCTTTCACCTGACACACCTTTACCATCTAATTGGAGGACATTCATTTCAGTTAGACAACAGAAAAGATTGCTTGTAAATTTCATATCAGAACAGTTTTTGGTTTTAGCTAACAGAATATTTTCAGATGGAGAGTGTTATTTTGTTACTGCAGGTGGGTTTGATGGCCAGTTCAAAGATCAAGCAAGATGTGCATTTAATAATAATATAGCTGAATACCCTTTAGGTTTTGGGAATCATGAGGAAGCTGACACAAGGTTGTGGTTACATGCTGTTTTATCTTCAGCAAAAAAAAATATTATTTATAGCCCTGATACAGATATTTATTTTATAGGTTTACCTCTTATTAAAAGTATTCACAAAACTGTATATGTGCAATTAAAGGATACATCTTTCGAAAAAAGTTTCATTGATATGAATCAGTTTATCTCCTGTTTGGAAAATGACATTTGTTTTCAGGGTATTTCTAATATTGACAATTGTATACAGTTTGTATACATACTAAGTAGTTGTGACTGTGTTTCCTACTTCAAAGGTTATGGTAAAAAGTCTTTCTTTGATGTATTTAGAAAATATGCCATATTTGTAACAGGTAGTGCTGAGAATGGACTTCTTCATGACATTGATAATGACAACAGCCTTTATTCATTTTATAGATTGTGTAACTGTGTTATGTTAAGAGGTCATATAATAGTTCACAGTAAAGTACAAGCACCTGCATAGATAAATCACAGACTTTATGGGTTTTGGTCTCTGAAACGATAATTAGTTCTGAGAGTTGTTTATATAAACTTTGTATAGTTCAAACTGTCTGAGAATCTGTCATGCATCTCATTTGTAGCAAAGCAGTTGATATTATGTAGTTAAAGAATAAACATGTGAAAATTATATGGATTATATTCATTCAATGCTAGTTCCCTGTGTTGCTCAGAAATATAACAAAATGTGACTTAAAGAGACAAAGAACTTGCACGCAAGACGTGGTTGGAGAACCCGTTTTAGATTTATACTTGTATGTCGTACAATTTGAGATCCAGATCCAAAATGACTGACGAAATCTTACAACAGCTTTAACAGGACTAGTTGACAATCTGAATCAAAGGGATGCCAGGACAGTAAACATTACGAAAGTTTCAAACCAAGCATTCAAACCCGATAAGTACGTTCCTTCACTAACGGAGTCCCCGAAAACATGGATTTCGAAATTTGAAAGTTGGGTAGAAATTAATAAGTATGAAGATATGGCTCTTATCAGACATTCGTTACGTTTGCTAATTCCTGACGTGGATTTAGAGTGGTTTGACAAGTTACTTCCCGCAAATAAAAAACAGTTATACGATATGTTTATTGAACATTACCAGTCGAAACAGCCAACTTGGCTATTAGAGCAAACTTTGTGGACTATGACAATGAAAGAAGGTGATGATCTTGAACACTACATCTCGAGTATTCAGAGTTTGGCAAACAGATTAGGGAAGAGTGAAAAAGAAACTATGTCTGTGTTCGTGCGTGGTCTTCCGCCACAACTTAGAATGACAGTTGTTCAAAGGGATCCGCAGACTTTCGAAGATGCCACCAGGAGTGCGCGATTATCGCAGGAGGCAAGGTGCATGACTTCTTGTGGAGCGACAGGAATTTCGATGTCACCAGAAATACAGCAAATATTAGTTCAGCAACAGGATGCGATTGTAAAATTGACAAAAACATTAGAAAATCTCAAAGTAGACACTCCGAGAGTGAATATTACAAAAAATGAAATCAAGTGTCAACTTTGTGATCGCTTTGGACATGAAGCAAAATCTTGCCGATATTTCACATACAGCAAGAAGAACTGTTTTAAATGTGGAAAGCCAGGACACTATGCGCGTTCTTGTCCGGAAAACTGACCGGGCCTGGCAAAGATGGGCGCTTTGTTAGGCGAAAAGTGGAAAGTGACAATTTCAGCCCTGATGTAAGTGATGTAAATAGTTTCGTAACATTGTGTCAATCAACTTTATTGAACAATTTTATTAATGTTTATATTGGTAATTTACATTTGCATGCTATGATTGACACTGGAGCAGACATTAATGTACCAAATCCATCAATATTATCAGAATTAGAGAATGCAGGGGTAAATGTAGACGTTTGTCCGTCTGATAGAAAATTTATTGTTACTGCTAATGATAGTCAAGTGCCAATTAAAGGTTATATCAATGTTGATTTAAGAGTAGGTGATGTAAGGTCAAACGTAAAGTTGTATTTAGTTACAGGTTTAACCCCGCAATTAATATTAGGTTTAGATTTTTTGAATCATCAGGGTGCTGTAATTGATTTTAAGAACAAGAAAATTTCATTTGACCCCAGGCGTACATTAATTACTAAGTCAGATATAACTGTTCCAGCGAGGTCTGAAGTTGTAATTGTTTCTAAAATTAAAGGTGCAAATTTGCCGGAAAAATTTCTTGGTTTGTCTTCTGATTCACCTGTTTTGGCTTCACATGGCTTATTAGCCGCTAAAAGAACGTACACGCAACAATTGATTTCATCTGTTTATTTTGCAAAGCATTCATCTGCATTTCAGCCATTCACTTGCCCAAAATCCTTGTTTGACTCATTTCATAGTGATGATATCAACACAAAACATACTTCATTAATTTCAGCTATTCGTGAAAAGTTATGGGAGAGGGTACAGACAGAGACTGAGATACTTCCTAATGTTGATGCATTAAAGCTTCACTGGCTGCGTTGTTGTTGGGTATTCAAATTTTGGAAACAAGCATCAAATAATATTCTTTTATTACCTTCTCTTACAGATTATGGTTGGTCTGTTTCAAATGATTCATTGAAATTTATTTGGGATACTGAAATAAATTATCAGAAACAAGAAGAAACTATTAATTGGTACAAAAAGGGGTGTGCATGTAAAACAGGGTGTCTGACAAACCGTTGTGTATGTAGAAAATCAAAATCTGGAAAATGTGGTCCTGGCTGTAAATGTGTAAATTGTTTAAATCTTCCAAACTTGTCTTTAGATTTAGAAAATAATAACCTTGTTGAAGAAAATACAGAATATTTGATTTCAGAATTAGATGGGGTACAGTTTGATGAGGCTGATGATGTTGATGACAATAACCCAGAGGATGATTTTAATTATACTGTTGATTTTAATGATGCAGATGTTATATCTTACTGGGAAACCATGAATGAGATTGATGTTTGATTATATATTTTTTCCTTTATAGGTCTATTTTAGAACTACACTTGCCTACAGTGTTTGGTTTCCATAGGTTGACATGAAAAAATGCTTTTGATATACAAAAAGTATTTTATCATATTGTTTTCAATTGTACATATAGTGATGTTTTTTTACAGGTATAATTGTGATAGAATGGACATTTATGATTTTCTTCTTATTGCCAGGTGTATTGTAGCTGACAGTGTTTGTTTCCGGTAGACATGTTGATATGATAAAATATGCTGTGACATATTGTATTTAGCATAGTGTGCTAATATGTGCATATAGTGATGTTTTTTACAGGTATAATTGTAATAGAATGAAAATTTATGATTTTCTTCTTATTGCCAGGTGTATTGTAGCTGACAGTGTTTGTTTCCATTAGACATATTGATATGATAAAATATGCTGTGATATATACATTAGCATATTATGCTAACTTGTACATATAGTGATGTATTTTTATTCACAGCTATAATTGTGATAGAATGGACATTTATGATTTCCTTCTTATTGCCAGGTGTATTGTAGCTGAGAGTGTTTGTTTCCGGTAGACATGTTGATATGATAAATTATGCTGTGACATATTGTATTTAGCATAGTGTGCTAATATGTGCATATAGTGATGTTTTTACAGGTATAATTGTGATAGAATGGACATTTATGATTTCCTTCTTATTGCCAGGTGTATTGTAGCTGACAGTGTTTGTTTCCAGTAGACATGTTGATATGATGAAATATGCTTTAATATATAAATTGTATTTAGCATATTGTGCTAATTTGTACATATAGTGATGTATTTTTATTTACAGTTATAATGTGATAGAATGGACATTGATGATTTTCTTCTTATTGCCAGGTGTATTGTAGCTGACAGTGTTTCTTTCCAGTAGACATAATATGCTGTGACATATTGTATTTAGCATAGTGTGCTAATATGTGCATATAGTGATGTTTTTACAGGTATAATTGTAATAGAATGGACATTTATGATTTTTTTCTTCTTGCCAGGTGTATTGTAGCTGACAGTATTTGTTCCAAGTAGACATGTTGATATGATAAATTATGCTGTGACATATTGTATTTAGCATAGTGTGCTAATATGTGCATGTAGTGATGATTTTTACATGTATAATTGTGATAGAATGGACATTTATGATTTCCTTCTTATTGCCAGGTGTATTGTAGCTGACAGTGTTTGTTTCCAGTAGACATGTTTATGTGATAAAATTTGCCGTGACATATTGTATTTAGCATATTGTGCTAACTTGTACATATAGTGATGTATTTTTACAGCTATAATTGTGATAAAATTGAAATTTATTATTTTCTTCTTATTACAAGGTGTATTGTAGCTGACAGTGCTTGTTTCCAGTAGACACGTTGATGTGATAAAATATGCTGTGATATTTAAATTGTTTTCAGCATATTGTGCTAATTTGTGCATATAGTGATGTTTTTAAAAAGGTATAATTGTGATAGAATTGACATTTATGATTTTATTCTTATTGCCAGGTGTATTGTAGCTGACATTGTTTGTTTCCAGTAGATATTTTGATATGATGAAATATGCTGTGATATATAAATTGGATTTAGCATATTGTGCTTATGATGAATTTTTTACAGCTATAATTGTGATATAATTGACATTTATGATTTTCTTCTTATTGATGTGATAAAATATGCTGTGATGTATAAATTGTATTTAGCATATTGTGCTAATTTGTTCATATAGTGATGTTTTGAACAGGTATAATTGTGATAGAATTGACATTTATGATTTTCCATCTGATTGCCAGGTGTATTGTAGCTGACATTTTTGGTGTCCAGTAAACATGTTGATATGATAAAACATGCTGTGATATACAAATTGAATTTATCATATTGTAATAATTTGTGATTTCCTTCTTATAGCCAGGTGTATTGTAGCTGACAGTGTTAGTTTTCAGTAGAATTTCACGAAACTCTGTATGTAGCAAGGACATCATATGCAGATGTGCATATTTTTGGAGATTTTTCATCTTGAAATTTTTCCAGGAGTTATGCCCCTTTGAACTTAGAAATTTATAGGTGTTTTGACCATATGCTTGTAAACGCATGTCCTCTGTAACCTTTCAACAGAATTTCATGAAACTTTGTATGTAGGAAGGAATTCATATGTAGATGTACATATTGTCGGGGATTTTTCATTATACAATTTTTTCCAGGAGTTATGCCCCTTCGAACGTAGAAATTTATAGGTGTTTTGCCCATATGCTTGTAAGCACAAATCCTCTTTAACCATTCAACAAAATTTCATGAAACTGTATGTAGCAAGGACATCATATGTAGATGTGCATATTGTTGGGTATATTTCATCTTACAATTTTTCCAGGAGTTATGCCTCTTTGAACTTAGAAATCTATAGGTGTTTTAACCATATGCCTTTTATTTGACTTTTCAGTAAAATATTACAAGGTACATTGTTGGTTTTCAGTAGACATGTTGATGTTATTTTTTTAAAATCTACTATGCAACAATATTTTCAGAATTTGTTTTGATTAGGACACAAATTTTCACCAATTAGATTTCGAAAATATTTGATCCCAGTTTTGGTATGTTTCCTNAAATTCTAAAAGATCACTTTTATTTAAAAAATTTTACATTGAAACCATAGACTAGGAATTTGTTTTAATTTCAACAAACATTTTCACTTATAATTTTGTATTTCGAAATATTTTATTCCAAGTTTGTTATACCTGAAAGTCTCATAGACAACTTATTTTTTGGAAATCTATCTAACAACTGCATATCCTTCAATACCATTTACCGGTAGTAAAAATAGTGACTGTGGAATATTTTATTTCAAAAATGTCAAGAAAAATCATGCCCAGGTTCTTTAACAACTGTTTTGAGTACTGGGATCACTATAGTTTTTGACAGTCATTACTTTAGATCGCAGAAATTTTGGACTAGTTGGGAAAGGTCCTAACTGCAAAGTGCGGTTATAGCTGTTGTTTCAAACAGCCCATCTAGTTTATGTCTATGCCATAATAGAATAATTTCTAGATTTCATCCATTTTTTCAAAATTTGGGTGGATGGGGGTTTTTATTTTATACTCTATAGCTCGCCGGATTGAAGTTAGCGTCTTCAGCAAAAATTTAACGTTGCCTGTGGAATGCAGACCAGAAGACCTAAGATGTTGATATTTGGTATGTGACTTCCTCTATTGAGACCTTTCTTAATTATAATACCATACTTGGAGACATTGCGACCTTTACCTTGCCCTTAGGGCAATTTTAAAAAACGTTAACCTTGTCTCTAGAAGGTATGCTTTAAGTGGTTTAGTATTCATATTTGGTATGTAACTTCCTTTTGATAACATGTCAATCCAAGCCATTGTGACCAAATTTTGTTCCAACAGGCCAAGTAGTTTCAGGGGAAAGGGATCTCTATATCTAAAAGTGGTCCGATGTTAAACTAGATGTTTCCTGCTGGCAACCATCATGGATATGATTCTGACCCGCTGAACATGCAATTTAAACAGGTGCATTAATTTTGTTCCAATAGGCCAAGTAGTTTCAGAGAAAAGGGATCTCTATATCTAAAAGTGGTCCTATGTTAAACTAGATGTTTCCCGGTGGCAACCATCATGGAAATGATTCTGACCCCTAGAACATGCAATTTAAACAGGTGCATTAATTAGGTTGGAAAATATTTAAAATTCCTATAGGTTTTTCTGAAAATTGGGTCCCCCCTCTTTTTTGTCCCCCGCCTTTCGCGAAAGCGGGGGACTATAGAATTCACCTTTCCGTCATTCCGTCATTCCGGATGTCGTTTCCGGATGATAACTTGAGTATCCCTTGCCCGATTGAAACAAAACTTATACATATGGAAGGAATAGGGAAGGGTAAGAACCCTATTGATTTTGGGGTCAGTAGGTCAAAGGTCAAGGTCACAATTTCTAAAAATAGAATTCATTGCACCAAAATTTGGTCNTCCCCAGTGGCCATCTTTGATAGGATCAGGACCTTTCAGCTTGAAGTTTTGCATTGACAGTCTTGGATGCAATATTCATAAGGTATGTATTGCTTATTTTTACCTTTTAATATATGTATATTATTGCAGAAAAGTTGAGCAATACATTTTTATATGTAAAAAAATTGTGGTCGTATAATGGTATGGCATTGTCGTCTTCGTTGTCTGTAGACACTTTTATTTTTGGTCAATAACTTTAGTTGTGGTTGAACAATCATTATGAAATTTTAACAAAATGTTCCTTGGCATAAAATGAAGGCTGTGATAGGTTTTTGATATTTTGGCCCCTCCTGTTTTTCAAAAAGGGGCAAAAAGGGAAAAAATGGGTGTTTTCACATATTTTACTGTAGATTTTTATTTTATAATGGATTTTTATTGGGTTTCTTTCAGTGTGCTCCTGAGAAAATTTCCAATTAGTAGTATGTCAACGCCACGGATTTCACGTCATGTGTACTGTTCAAAAGATAAATTGGGCCCAAAAGGGGCAAATTTCAAAAATCGTGCTTTTTTATGTCCGATTTTGATAGTTTTTTTCAATGGAGACCTTATGAAGAATTAACATAGCATTTAAAGGTTCGATTATTGCTAACTTGTTTTTTTTTTAGCCATCAGGGGCCAAAGGGGCCAAAATTGCAAATGTCTAGACAACATAAAATTTTAGTTTTTCATCAGATTTTGAAGGGATTTTTTCTTAGGATTACTTTTGTTGTAAGCTTTCAGTAGTATGTCAACAGATTTTGCGTAACTCTTACCAATTCTGAGCTATAAGGGGTTGAAGGGGCCAAAATTGCAATTTTTCTAAATACCGTATTTATTCTAATTATAGCCCCCTTCTAATAAAAACCCCCTCCCTAAATTTTGCTTAATTTAACTTTCATTTTCTAATAAAAGCCCCCATTTTTGCCCCATATGTGTGATATTTGCTTACTTATCTAGCTAAAATGAAAAAAGATAAGCATTTATCTATAGTTTAACACTCTAAATATACCATGTTTGGTTCCTAAAATTCAAATATTGTACATTTTGCCTTGGTAAATAGTCGAATAACACTAAATAATTGCTGTTCTTGAATTGAAAATGTGTACCTCTTATTATAGCCCCCTTTGGAAGATTGTCTTAGCCCCTGGGGCGTTAATTAGAATAAATACGGTATGGAAAATCTTTATTTTTAATTGAATTTTTAATTGGACTTTTTCTTTAGATGAACTGTCAGTAGTATGTCAACAGTTTTAACACTTACAACTTACACAATTTTAGAGCTATAAGGGATCAAAAGGGCTAATTTTTATGATGCCTAATTTGTATCCAGCTAATTACTGTGTCGAGCTCCTTATTGTGTCCATCTATTTACTGTGTCAAGCTCTTAACTGTGTCCACATTCGCTTTAACTTACACTTGTTTAAATTTCAGTGGGGGACATGCTGCGGTCGTATCATGCTGCACTCAGCATAGCCCTTTATTAAATTTTAACACAAAAAGTCAAATGGTTAAATGCTGATAATTTCTGATATATGAGTAGCGGCCCTTGGTGTGCTAAGGCTAACCGAGATAGCACTCCGTAAAAAAACTTGTTTTCAAAGGTTATTTGTTGACAATGTCGTCTCAAATAGAAGAATTATGTAAACAATTGACACCTGATAATCTTAAAAGCTTAATTGAAGGTTTGAAACACATGCAAAGTGAAGAATCGGCACCTGAAGTAGAAAATTTGAGTGTAAACAAAGAAAACATGGCGTCGTATGCTGAAATTTTGTCCAGTGACAGTCAAAACTCTCAAAGTTCTTTCAATATTGACCAAAATTCTTACCAAGAACATAGTGAACAACCAAACCCGAGTGATTTTGTCAAACCCATCTTTCTTAAAGATTATGATGTGCATGGTGCTACGAAACCGCCCCGCTCAATGTGGTTAACAAATGTAGAAATTTACAAGGCTATTGGAGTCAAAGTCCCTGCAGAATGTATTAAAGGTATTCAGAGAATCAGGGCAATGTGGCGTATATACATGGATAATGAGGCAGACAGACTGTCGCTGTTGGTGCAAGGGCTAAACCTGCGTGGCAGGCAGGTCCCCCTTCATTCACAAAACCCTCACAATCCAAGTAGGCTGCAACAAAAAAGTATCCGCATTAAGGTGAAAAATATCCCCCTTTCAGCGGATGATGGGCAAATACATCGGGCCCTTTCACTGCAGGGATGTCAGATACAAGGATTATTTAGAGAGCACCTTAGGGTAAATGGTAAACTCACTAACTGTGAAACTGGAGACAGATTAGTCATTAGTAAACCCCTAGAAAAACCGATACCTCGTAACCTACAAATTGGAAGATACATGGCAAGGGTATTTCATAGTGGACAGCCAGAATTTGAATCACAAAGACAGTACAACACACAGAATGACAATGTAAAAACTTGTCATAAATGTTTAAAACCTGGGCATCTCATGTTTGAATGTACCAATGATTGGACTTGTAAAACATGTGGAAAAAGTGGGCATAGAATGATGCAGTGCACTACAAGCTTTCAAGATGAGAATGATTCTCAAATTCAGTCTGAAAATGACACTGAATCCCTAGCACAAGACAATGAAAACCAGACACCTGTTCTTAGATCTAATGACAAAAGTGTACAACCAACATCCATACTGAAAAAATCAAATTTAGTCAAAGAGAGTAAACAAGAACAACAAAAAAGTGTCAAAGTGTCTGACAATAAAGCAAAAGCTCAGCCATCCATTGAGAAATTTGTGAGAACACCCCAACCTAGAAGATGAGCACCATCTAGGGTACATACCCCACCCACACCTCCAGAAAACCTGAATGACAAAAAATCTAAATCATAGAATAATAATTGTAAGAGTATTAATTTTGATAGATTCGGACTTTAAACATTTAGTAGAATGTTGTAAAATTAAGCCAGCGGCTATACGTTCTACAGATCACCAAAGTATTTTTCTACAATTCAAAACTGGCATAAAAGGAAGGGGTAATGGGTATTGGAAAATCAATAATTCTATTCTTCAAGATACGGATTATAAAATTTTAATAAACAAATTAATCGAGGAGTACTTAGCAGACGTAAATGATAAATCAATTGATTGTAGATTACTATGGGATGTACTTAAAGTAGAGATAAGGGAAGCAACTCTTACATATTGTAAAAATAAAGCAAAGTTAACAAGGGAACGCTGTCGTGATTTAGAAAAAACTTAGAAAAAAAATTAAAAGATAAGGATGAACTTCAAGTGGAAGATGAGACTTTAACCTTAGAAATTAACTGTTTGGAGAATGAAATTGCTACAATATATGATGAAAAGGGGAAGGGAGCTCAGATTCGATCAAGAGAAAAGTGGGTTGAGTTGGGGAGAAAAATAATGCGTATTTTCTAGGGTTAGAGAAAAAAAGGCAGATAAAGAAAACAATTGATAAGTTATACGGAGAGGAGGGGGAAATTATAGAAGATCAAGGGAAGGTATTGTCACAAATCAAATTATATTATGAAAAATTATATACAACTAAGTGACCAGACAGTGTCTTAAGTCAACAATATATTATTGATACTGAACTAGAAAAAGAACTTGAGGATGCGGACAAAATTCTATGTGATGGAAAAATTACCGAAGAAGAAAGTTCAAACGCTATATTTAAAATGAAGTTAAATAAAGCACCGGGTTTAGACGGTTTAACTGTAGAATTCTACAGAACATTCTGGGATAAACTTCAACATTTTCTCATTAAAACTCTTAACAGTGGGTACGACGAAACGTGTTTATCATATTCACAACGAACAAGTATTTTGTCTCTAATATTTAAAAAGGGGGATTCGTTGTCTTTGGACAACTATCGTCCTATTCCTCTACTTAACGTTGACTTAAAGTTATTGTCATACATCTTAGCACAGAGACTAAAGAAAATTTTACCAAAAGTTATTAATGAGGACCAAACAGGGTATGTCAAGAATAGATTTATTGGGTTTAACTTACGTCAAATCCAAGATATTATAGACTATACAGAAACCTATAACATAGAGGGGGCAATCATATTTATAGATTTTACCAAAGCCTTTGATTCGGTTGAATGGGAGTTTATGTTGGTAACTTTAAAGCATTTCGGATTTAATGAATCTTTCATACGTTGGGTTAAAACGCTGTATACAGATATTCAAACTTGTGTTATGAATAATGGTTGGGTGTCAGAAATTTTTAAAAACTCAAGGGGAATACGTCAAGGGTGTCCTTTATCAGCTTTGTTATTTGTTTTGTCTGTAGAAATTATGGCTCTACGACTAAGAAATAATAAAGATATTAAAGGAATTACTATTAAATTGGATAATAGGAACCACAGTATAAAAATTTCTCAATTAGCAGATGACACAACTCTGTTTTGTAAGAATAAAAATGATATAGATATTGCCATGAATGAAATTGAGATTTTTGGAACATTTTCTGGTTTAATTTTGAATCGTAGTAAAACTGAAGGGATGTGGGTTGGAAAGTTGAAATCATGTAAAGACAAAGTCTCAGGAATCAAATGGGAGGATAAACCTATCAAAGCTTTGGGAGTATATTTTGGAAACAATCAAGAGGAATGTGAAAAATTAAATTGGGATTCAAAACTTAATAAAATGAATATGTTATTTACATCTTGGAAAAGGAGAAATTTAACATTGATTGGCAAAATCCTAATCATAAAAACTTTAATTTTGCCACTTTTTACATTTTTGGCATGTTCTTTTATAGTACCTGACTACTATTGTAAAGAAATTGAAAGCAAATGCTTTAAGTTCATTTGGGATGACAAACCAGATAAAGTTAAAAGAAATCTATTACTTAAACAAAACAGGGAAGGGGGATTACAAATGATAGATATAAAAAGCTATTTTATATCACTGAGGGCAATGCGGGTAAGTAGATTAGTCAGTGAAGGGGTTCTAAATTGGAAAGTTATTCCTCTCAAATAGTTTCATATAGTTGGACGCGATTGGTTAATTTTCTGTTTTAACAACAATGGGCAAAAAGACATAGAGTATTTCAATAAAATACCATTATTTTATAAAGAAGTAATAAAATGTTGGAATAAAGTGGGAGGAGGCCAAACAAAATTTCCTGGTACATTTACAGAAGTTAGAAAACAAATTATATGGGGGAATAAATTTATCGTTTTTCAAAATAAAACTATTGTATTTGAAAACTGGATTAAATCTGGTTTAATATATGTAAATGATATAATAAACGAAACGGGGAACATATCTGAGGACTTTACTTACGAAAAATTGAAATATAAATCAAATTGGATTGCAGAAATTAATGTACTAAAAAAATCAATACCAAAGAAATGGATTGATGCGTTAAAATCAGAGAGTTCAATCAAAAGTTCCGTTAATATATTAAAAGATAAATTAATATGGAAAAACAATTACATTGAGACTTCAAAATTGTCAAACAAATTGTTTTATAATACACTTATTGAAGAAAAGGGAGAAAAATCTATTGGTATAAACAAATGGATAAGATTATTAGAAATGACGGAGATATCAAATGTAAAACAATTATATATTTTCATTTTTGATTTTTTAGATGAAAACAAATTAAAAATATTTAGATGGAAATTACTTCAATTTGTTCTTCCAACACAAAAACTTTTATTTCAGTGGAAGATAAAAGATAATTTAGTATGCAATTTTTGTAAAATAGAGGAAGATTATGAACATTATTTTATAACCTGTAAATTTTTAGAACATTTTTGGACGAAAATTTATGAAGTTATGTCTAAAGTCAAATTGAAATTTGCAATAACACTTAAACATATAGTGTTTGGATATAAGATGACAGATGACAACTATTTTGATTTAAATTATTTTCTTACAATTATTGGTTTCTCTATTTATAAAGCTTATTATATTTCTGATCAGAAAACCAAACAATTTAATGTTTATCAAATTTTTGTAAATGAATATAGTAAAAGACTTAGAGTTAAAAAAGGAAATAGTTATTTGCTTAAAGCAATACGGGATAATATTTAATGCATTGTTTGTTTTTCTTAATTATATATAGTATTTATTATTACGATTAATGTGATAAAATTGTAGTTAATTTTTTTTATTTCTATTAGTCTATATACGTTTATCATATTTAAACACCGATTTCTGCCCTGGGTGATCAGTGACTAGTTCACAGGGTTCATCAAGAGATGCTTGGACTCCTGATGTAAAATGTAACAAGACTATTTGTGGAAATAAAAATATTATCTTGGTGTTTAAAAAAAAAATAATAATTTCTGATATCAGATAAAAATTACTGATATTTGCATAAAAAATTCTTTATGTCTTGTAGTGTGTACAAGATATCCAATTCAATTTATAGTCATTATTCACATGGTCTTAAGTCCCATATGCAATTTTTATCTTTTGCAAAGAAGTGCAAGAACCACTTCATGGTCACCGTTACTGGTATTNGAAGCCTTGTATAAGGTACCGGAAGAAGTCAATATGGCAGCCCCCTGCTTGTTAAAATTTTGATACAAAAACACAAATTGTAGAATAACCACTTAAGATCTGAAAACGGGTCACGGCAACAACGTGTTAAAATACATGTTTGAATAACATATCAAATTTAATTTTTTGAGTGAACTTTCCCTTTAAGCTCAGGAATGTAAAATGATTTCTTTGAATAGAGATTTGGTTACAAAGTGGTGAGGTATTATGTGATACCCTCAGTCCTGTGTCTGTCTGTCCGTCCGTCTGTCTGTCCCCCGAAGGTTTCCGACTGATAACTTGTGAATGGAAAAACACAAGGTCTTCAAACTTGGTATGCAAGTTGTTTACCACAAAACTCAGGTCAAGTTTGAATTTCGGTTCATAGGTCCAAGGGGTTCTGGAGTTATGCCCCTTGAAACTTTTTTTTTTAAATTTCCTGAAACACCCAAAGACAAGCAATTTTTTGGAAGTCCTGATAACAATTTCACTTGTTACACTTCAAATTATTTTTTTTCCAATTTTGTTAAAGTTCCTTGATTTCTCCATGATCAGTTAATCTTACTAACCACATCTTAATATACCCCAATTTATAATGACATTTGAGTGAGAGCAGGCTATACACTAGGTTCCACGGAAGTGACGGAAGCATATATATAATTCATAATAATATACAAATATAGCATATTGATGAGGTAATAGATGGATTTATAGACCGGACTAGAAGCATATTGACCGAGGACACAGTCTGAGGTCAATATACTCTAATCAAGACTATAAATCATAATGGCCAAACTTGTCATGCTATAATCGTTTTATTTTCTTATGACATTATTCTTGACATTAAAATAATAATTCTGAATATTAAAATGCTCCATTTTTTTGCAGGTAGGTTGAGTTGGCAGCGAATGGTTGTGTTGATAATATATACTATAGAACAGACAATATTATTGAATTCTTCTTCGAAATGTGATCAAAAATATTTTACTAATTTTTTTGTATGTGCAGCTCTGCTATAATCATAGAATACAATATATGGGTTGAAATATTTACTGCTTTTTTTAATTTATTAGAAATTTGAAGAATATTTACTGTTATTTATTAATTCTTTGCATGATCTGATTCAATCAGAATTTTCAAGTCTGATTGTGTGGAAACATAAGTATAAAAAAAATCTGCATTTGCTACATATAAATGTGATTAACAATTATAATACTGGTATCAATCTTGTGCTGTCTGGGGAAAGTTGGTATTGCACCTTTAGTACCCAATTAACAATTGTGTTGTATTCTGTCAAAAATTTATGTATAAATGTTTAGGGCTATTCCATTAGAATGGATGTTGGAGGGAAGGAAAGGACTTTCAAAGTACACCAGAACCAAAAAAATGTTTTTAGTTTTACATAAATCTAATTTGAACATTCTAAGAATGACCTAGGACCCATTTCCTTTAATTAAACTTCCATTCTCAACCTCCCACAGCCATTTTAATGGAATAGCCTCAAGTCATTTTGTGCCGTCTGGGGAAAGTTGGTATTGCACCTTTAGTACCCCTGCTTGTGAATGCTTAGTCATTTTGTGCCGTCTGGGGAAAGTTGGTATTGCACCTTTAGTACCCCTGCTTGTGAATGCTTAGTCATTTTGTGCCGTCTGGGGAAAGTTGGTATTGCACCTTTAGTACCCCTGCTTGTGAATGCTTAGTCATTTTGTCTGCGTTAAATGTGATTGTTACCAGTTATTATTATGTTAGCTTGCAAATGCATTCTCTGCTTTCTATGTTTATATATCACACCCTCCTATATAATCTCTCTTCATACCTTCTAATAAACCCTCCTATATAACCTCTGTATATGAACTAACATGTCTGCCTTCTAATAAATATGCTGTTGCTACATAAATGCAGAATTTTTTCAGTAAAGTATCGTTTCATATTAATTATTGTATACAAATAATTTCCAGATTATGGCAGAGTTGCATGTACCTGTTTAAAATAAAAAAATGTTTTATTATATTGTTTTATTAATAAATATGATTAAAGTAATCTGAATGAGTTTAAAATTTTAGTCCTTGTATTTTAAATATCAATATCATAAAAAAAATTGCCTAAGAATAAGCAGGGCCTGACACAAAGTGGCANGTGTGTTCATAACAATTGCTATTGGGGCTGTTACTGGCAACCCGGTCGTCGCAAAGTCAAAATCAATTATACACAATGTTTATTTGAATAAGTCCTGGTTGGATAAGCTTTTATCCATGGATGCTTCCTAGAAAGTACTTGACGTTAATATATAAAGTTGATGGATTTTACCTACATTTCATGCATGAGTAACTTCCGTTAGTTTTTATACCGCGCCACACGAAGTGGCGTGGTATTATGTTATACCCTCAGTCGTGTGTCCGTCTGTCTGTCTGTCTGTCTGTCCGTCCGCTGAAGGTTTCCGACTGATAACTTGTGAACGAAATTACACAAGGTCTTCAAACTTGGTATGCAAGTTGTTTACCACAAAACTCAGGTCAAGTTGAATTTTGGGTTCAGAGGTCCAAGGGGTTCTGGAGTTATGCCCCTTGAAACTTTGAAATTTTGCGAATTTTAGGGTTTCCGACTGATAACACTTGAACGAAATAACACAGGGTCTTCAAACTTGGTATGTAAGTTGTTTACCACAAAACTCAGGTCAAGGTGGATTTTGGGTTCAGAGTTCCAAGGGGTTCTGGAGTTATGCCCCTTGAAACTTTGAAATTTTGTGAATTTTAGGATTTCCGAATGATAACTTTTGAATGAAATAACACAGGGTCTTCAAACTTGGTATGTAAGTTGTTTATTACAAAACTCGGGTCAAGTTCGATTTTGGGTTCAGAGGTCCAGTGGGTTCTGGAGTTAAGGCCCTTGAAACTTTGAAATTTTTGCGAATTTTAGGTTTTCCGACTGATAACTTGTGAACGAAATAACACAAGGTCTTCAAACTTGGTATGTAAGTTGTTT
>MJUU01039544.1:0-12646 GCA_002080025.1 Modiolus philippinarum
CTTAAAAGAAGCAAGAGATGCTAACTCTACCGGTGCACCTGATCTTGCCCATGTTTTTTATCGGGTCCGTGTTGTTCATTATTATATATGCGTTTGTCTTCGTTTTCTTTTCTATGTCGGGCTCATGCTTTGTTTTTGTTTCTTTGTTTTTCTGACGTTGCCAATGCCCTTGGATTGCTCGTATTAGACTTACAATTTAGGTCTCATCTACAATATAAAATAACTGACGAGTGAATTTGTTATTTAATTAACAATTGTATAATCAACTGAAGAAAATAATTCAACATAATGCAGTTTGATATATTTTCCATCATACTAATTTCAGGATCATCACAAACATTTCTATTGAAATTTAGAACTTGTATGGCATGCGAAAGTCACAAAAATTCGAGAAATATAGTATCTCGATGAGATACTTGGCTTCTCGCACGAGATACAAGGTTCTCGCTCACAAACCCATCATCTTGATCGGGATCAAGATTAGGCTTTTCGCCGAAATTGAAACACAAATGAGATACCTAGTATCTGGTTAAAAACCTATTAACTCTGCTCCGAGAAACCTTAAAACTCGCGTAAAACCCTCCATCTCGATCGAGATTGTAAGTTTTCAGCGAGATGCAGTATTAATTTTAACCAATCATGACCCGAGATGTAAATCTCGTTTCAAAACCTTTCATTTCGGTCGAGATTTTATTTCGTACGATGTTTGATCACGTAAACTCTCTATCTCGATGCGACGTAATTAATGAATTATCCAATCAAAACACGAAAATCTCTTTTGAAAACCTTTTATCACGGTCGATATTTCGTTTTTACGAGATTTCATTACGCAAAACCCTGTAACCTGATCGGGACTCTTGTCTTTCACCCAGATTTCCTCCCTCGTGTCAAATCTCTTAACTCGGTCAAAACACAGTTTCTTACAAGATTTCATTTACAGTAGTGTGCGACATATCCCTTATTTAACCAAATAATTGGATAATCAAGCTGGGACTAGACGGAAAATATGGTCAAAATTATATATGCCGTGGAGCTTTATTTGGTAAAAAATGGACTAGATTAAATAGTATATAACTTTCCTTACTTTATACTTCATTTGGTAAATACCAGCTAAAACAAATGTGTCTGATATATCAGTTCCCTTATTTATAACTTTATTTGGTCAATATGGATTAAATTAAATATGCCAAGCATTTAAAATCCATTATTTAAACTTAATTTGGAACATATGGACTAAATTAAATATGCTGTGTACAAAGATTTCTTTATTTTGAACTTTATTTGGTAGATATGAACTAGATCAAATATGCTAGATATAAAAATTCCCTTATTTTAAAGTTTATTTGGTAAATATGGACGAAATTAAATTTGCTATGCATTTAAAGTCGCCTATTTTAAATTCTGTCTTGTCAATATTGACTAAATATAATCTGCTTGGTATATAAATTCCCTTATTTGGTCAATATAGCCATACTTTAATGTGTCTGGTACATAAATTACCTTATTTTAAATTAATTTGTTAAAACTTAACTAAATCAAATATGCCAGGTCAAAATGTCACCTTATCTTAAATTACATTTAGTCAATATTGACTAAATTAAGTTTTTTGGGTATATACAATTCCTTTATTTCAAACCTTATTTGAACATTATAGACTGTTTCACATAAAAGTAAAAAACACTAAACTTGCCTAACAAACTTATAAAATCTTTAAATCGTCTAATTCATAAAGGTTATAATTACGGTATTTTCTTCAAGTCAATACATATGGCCTTCTTTTTGTATTAACATTGATTTTTTTATAGGGTCTTTGTATTTTAACTAAACACATTCTAAATTTCTAAAATCAATATTGCATGGACACAGGTTATGCATACTGGTATTGCATGAAATCATTATGCTAAACTTCTCACATGAAGGGATCTTGTTGGAAGCTGTATACTGAGGGTACATAATCTAATTTGTTAGTTGGTAATGGGTCTTGAGCTGGCATGTCAGTTAACTGCTAGTAGTCTAATGTGATTTCATGTTTATGTCCGTATATTTGGTTCTTTCAGTTTCATTATTCACAATTGACTCAATTATGTTGCCAACTGAATTTTACTATTGTTACGATTGTTTTCTGATTTATCACATTGGCTGTGGATGGAAGGTTTGGTCCAAATAAAACTAGTTTAACCCCGCCGCAGCAGGTTTGCGCCTGTTCTAAGTCAGGAAATTTATTAAGCCTTTGTGTGTCTTTTCAATTTTCTAGTTAGTTTACTTTATATGTATGGGAGTCTAGGATAATGTTTATTTCGCTGAACTTGATTACTCTTTATATTAGGGCCTATTCTGACCTGCCGTTGGGTGTGGGGTTTCCTCACCGTTCAATGAAGATCTAATGGTGGCTTTGAGTTAAGCAATAACAGTACATTATTTGAATACCCGAGGGCGTCAATCGTAGATTTGACGGTCAAAATACAGTTTATAGGCGACGCGTAGCGGAGCCTGTAAACGGATATTTTGACCGTCAAATCAAGATTGACGCCCTCGGGTATTCAAATAATGTACTGTTATTGCGATTCTAATGCAACAAATCAATTTCCTGTTCTATTTTTAACTTGCGAATTTGTAACACTATTAGGAACCAGACTGAACAGGGAACCTATTTTGTCCCAGGTGTGCAGATGGTAGAATTGACGGTCAGTTTTGACCAATCAAAACCTTCGTTATATAGATGTTGCATTAGAATTGTTAATACTCCCCTTTGGGGTGTTGTCTCTTTGGCACCTTCCCCGTTTCCCTTCTTTTTTTCTATTGATTTAACGTGACGGGTATATAAAGTTTCCGTAGGTAAGAACTAAATTAAATATGCGGAGTTTATAGATTCCCTTATTTCAAACTTTATATGGTCAATATGGACTAAATTCAATATGCCGGGCATTTATATACCATTATTTGTAACTTTATTTGGTCAATATTGACAAAATTAAATGTGTCAGGAATATACATTGCTTTACCTTCAACTTTATTTGGTAGATATAAACTAAATAAATTAAATATGTTGGGTATATAAATACTCTAGTTTTAACTTCATTTGCTAAATATTGACTCCATTAAATATGCTGGGTTTATGAACTTATTTTAAACTTTATTTGGTAAAAATTGTCTAAATTAAATGTGGTGGGTATATAAAACTTATTTTAAAATTTATTTGGTAAATATTGACTAAATCAAATATGCCGAGTATATAAATACCATTATGTTAAACTTTATTTGGTGAATATTGACTAAATTAAATATGCCAGGTATATAAATTTTATTATTGTAAATTCTATTTGGTCAATATGGAGCAAATGAAAATTCCAAGGTATATAAATTCCCTTATTTCAAACCTTGTTTGGTCAACAGAACATAATTGTATGTGACTGGTATATAAATACCCTCATTTTTAACTTTATTTGGTAATTTTTGACTAAATTGAATATGCCAGGTATATAAGGTAGTGTGGAAGTTTACAATTGCGCATCAGTCTTGTGCATGTGACTTAAAATGTAATTCACTATGGGAACGTTGCCGTAACCATTTTCAATGTCTTATGATAATTGAATATAATGAAATATGCCACTTTTATTTGGTAAACACGCAGAATATTGAACCCTTCAGCTAACTCCTGTTCCGTTAAGGGGGAGATAATTTGTAAAGAAATAATAGGAAAAATGAGTTTTTTGAGATTTATTCAAAAATAGTTTCGGTGACCCCAATTTTTTTTTTCATGGAATTGAAGGACAGTGTATAAGCTGTTAATTTCTCAAATTTAAAAAAACAATCTATCTGATGTCACTAAAAATATAGGACTTTTTGCTAAACTTTGCTTATTTTCCCTATTTTTTCAACCAAAATAGTAGATTTTTACGTTTCATATTTCATTCTTATATGGCCGGTGACCTCTAATTTTTATTTTATTTTTTGCTCTAATAACAAATGGTAAATCATGAAAAAATCAGAAAATTCTATCTGACAGAACCTTAGACCCCCATACCACCATAAATACTCTTATTTTATTATTTGGTTAAATGCTGACTGAATTGAATTTTCCGGGTTAATAAATTCCGGGTGAATCTTATCTGCCTGGTTTATAAATTCCCTTATTACAAAACTTATGTGGTTAACATGGACTTAATCTAATGTGCTGGGTAAATAAATTCTAATATTTTTAACTTTATTTAGTAAGTATAAACCTGGTTTCTCAAATGAGAAAGCTAGTATATCGTCAAAAACTATAAGCTTGGCATCGGGTAAAACCCTTTATCTCGACCGAGATTGTATGTTTTTCACTGAGATGTAATAGTTAATTTTAACCAATAACGACACGAGATGAAAATTTGGTGTCAAACCTTTCTTCTCGGTCGATATTTTGTTTCTTACGAGATTTTCGCCGGGACATATAATTAATTTAAACCAGTCACGACCAAGATTAAAATCTCGTAATCAAAAATATAATCTCGAGATTTCTTCAAAACACGAGATTTTATTCTCGCACTTGGGGATTGAGGGTTTTAAGCGAGAGACTGTGAATCTCGACAAAATTTCAGTATAACGATCGAGATCTAAAATCTTGCATTTTACGCAACTCTCTATCTCGCTTCGAAATGAAGGTTTTTGCGATAAACGTAGTATCTCGAAAAGACAAACCTAGTATCTCGTCGAGATACCTTCCATCCCGATCGAGATGATAGGTTCTTGAGCGAGAAACCTGGTATCTCGACCGAGATACTATATTTCCCGAACTTTGTTCCTTTCGCGTGCCATAAACTTGATAAAACTCAATTGAAAGCGTATTGAAAATCTTGAACAGCCCACAAAATATCTTCATATGAATTAACTCTTTCAACAAAATGGTATAACAAAACGCGTTTCTGAAAAAGAATTACATATGCCCCCAGCACCCCTTGTTTTAGTTTAATACATTTGAGTTATTGAATCTTAATATTTTGGTTAGAGTTGTCTTTCTTTACATACAAAACATAATTCTTATGAAAATGGAATCTAAGACTTAAATTTGTCCTCTGTTAACTTGACATTTGACCTGACCAAATTTTTGCGGGATATTTATGTTCCTTTTTTGACAATGTAAAAATTGGATAACAGGAAACACCTACAATGGCTGAAAATTATAATCACATGCCACAATCTGGTATGGAACTACACATTAAGAAAACGAAGAAGACAAAAGACAAACGTAGACAACGATAGGAACTAGGGACAGCCGGACTTGGTACCGGCATTAGCAAAAGCCTGTGTATAAAATATCGGTATACCTTCCAAGTATGATAAGTTTATCTTTAATATTTCAAAAGTAATAGCCAAGGTTAAAGTTTCGGACGCTCGGACAGACTACTGATATTGACCAAAAAAGTAAAAGAAATATACGGTTCTCTAACACTTATGAAGGGCCAAGATCAAGAAATAACTTACCTTAGGTACATTTCTGAAACATTCACTTGCGGGATGAATATAAAATACGCAGTCAATGGCTGCCATTACACGTCACCTTGTACACATCGATACGTTTGTTGAAGTTTTCAGGCTTATTACATGTTGCGTGTACATTAGATTGCAATTCATTTGAAGTGATGTATGATAAATATGTATGAAAAAGTCACAAGAAAAAAAATGACATCAACTTGATTAAAGTTTTCTAAAAAAGTTTGTATTAATATATTAAGAGAAAAGAAATAAAAACAAATCAATTCAGAGGGTGACATAAAATACCATGATCATCTGTTTAAGAATTGAATGCAATATTTTGTAGTTTTATTGGAGTGTAAAAGCGTGGACCGTAGCACATTTTGAATGAAGCGCGTTGGTGCTTCATTTCAAAAATGTGCGCCCGGTCCAAGCTTTTACACGACAATAAAACTACAAAATATTGCATTCAATACTTATAATTACATTCCGTAAATGGAATACAAGTGTTCATGCAAGATAACCAAATAAAAATCAGTGATGATGCACTATTTCCTCGTCTAGATCACTCCGCCGTCTTTGTTTACTTTTGTCGTTGTCAAGGAGTCGCTTGCTGGTGTAGTATTACTGACTGATAAAACACAGTGACGGAATTGATCTGAAGTTCTCGTAACCAATCAAATGCGCGGATTTCCATACGAAGCACAGTAAATGTGATAATATTGCCTATAAAGGGAAGGTTGCAAAAGTTCTTAAAAAAATGCAACATTAATATTAGAATGATTAATGAACTTACGTATTCAATATCTATTTCTTAAGCAAAATAGCTAAATAGCTTGATTTTCTTCAGCGTTAAATGGAGAAATCTCATAATGATATCTTATTTTCAGTAAGGTAGATAATGGAGACATTGTGTTATATCAGCCCTGGGAAAGCTCTTCATGGCTCACGAAGGAAAGACAATCGCTTAGTTCTTTTGATCATTTCAGTTTTTCCTGACATAAGTCAGAAAGACATATTTGTTCTTTGAAAAATTTAATTTTTGCTTTATTTCAAGGATCGACGATCACAAGTAACGACAATAAATTTCGGCATGTAATAAGGTACTTGCAATCAAGGCTCATTCAGGTCACTGTGGTGAAAAGCAGATAATATTTACTAGAAAACGGTGGCGGATTTAGGGGGGGGGGATTTAAAATGCATAAAATAGGAAATATATGTAACCTACAATTATATTTTCATCTATTTTAAAGAATATAAACAGCTGACAGCAATTAAAGCAAAACTCCAGAGACAACTGTTTCGCTTATATCTCAAAGATTATTACATGAATTTTCAAATTTTTTTTTGCTTATGCTATTAGGAAAGCTCTTCGAAACAAAAGGTCAGACTTTTAACTCTAATTACAAAATTTCTGACGCTCATACTCCCTTAAGAATTTTTGTATATTTTGATATTAAACATGTTTATTGTTGTAGAGACAAACACCTCTCTGATCGATAAAGCGTCCGACGTTTGCCTCATATGATAAGAAAGGACGGTATGTACATGTAGTTATTCAATACAAGTAGAATGCCGAATCGACACGGATTCACCCAACCATATTCATTTCGTAACATGAAACATAATTATAACTATGATCCTCTTTAAGTTCTAATCCCACTCTTATAATTAATGAAAAAAAAACATAAGAACAAAAAAAAAAAAAAAAAAAAAAAAAAAAAAAAAAAAAAAAAAAAAAACAGAAAACTATTGCAAACAATTATAATTCCATCCAAAACCAGAATCACTACTGGCATGGTAGAAATCAAATTCTTCGATTAAAAAAATAAAGGTTTACAGTGTGAGACGACTCATCTGAGATCGATGCACGCGACCTTGTCTCCCATGTTTTAATGACAAACCATGACTATTCATTGTTGTAATACAATAATCGTAACCATTACTAAACGTCATAAATCACCTGACGTCACAATGTAATGTATAGACAAATGACGACGAAGTTATAGGTTTTTAAATGTTTCTAGTCGTACAGTATAGATTTTCAGATGTTTCTTGTCGTATTTTACGGAATAAAATAGATACTAACATCTATCAAAATCAAAGATGGGAATATCTTTCACTCATGTAAGGAATTCTTCGTCTTTTTCTCTTATTGCTCAGTAGACGTTAAACAATGGTAAATCAATCAATCAATCAATATCTCTCGGTTCTCTGCGCTTCACTCGAGAAAATACGGAATTTCTTACATTCATGAAAGATACTCCAATCTTTGATCTTTTCTCATGTAGGACGCTATTATTCTCCATTATAAAGATATATGTCCTCAGTTCTTAACATATATAAAATAGTATTTGCATATCCTTGCCACTGTTCTTCTTGATGGGTTTTATTTTCTTTATTCTTCAAATTCTTCAAATATTGATTACTCAATACCTTGTCATAAGAGTTGTCATATGATGTACATCTTAAATTACCAAAATATAAAAAAAATCCTTAAAAATGTTAATCTCACTCTGAATAACATGATGCCCAGTTTGTAGGATTCTTAAGCATATCGCTAATGTGCGCTTGTCCCTTGCTTGATTGAACACAATCTTATTTGATATCAGTTCAATATAAATTCTGACAAATGACTTTAGAATGAATTCAACCGAACTCAATAACAAAAACATTAATCAAAATCTTTAGCAAAAAAAGTTTTTTTTCTCTGCAAATTGGATAGACGATATATTTTGGCAAAATGCACCTGCCCTTACAGTTAGCCAACAATAGCTACAAAAAAAGTCTAAAATTAACACGTAGAAGTTATCCAATTTTTTCTCTGGGCATATCAGTATTTAAGAAAATAAATTTAATTTGAGGTATATGCAAAATAAAACAAGAAAAAATGCTCCAGTATATTGAAAGAGCTATTGCATAAAACCGGAAGGCGTCTTCGGAAGATTCGTCAAAACAAATATGAAATAAAAAGTGATAACAAGAAACATCTACAATTGATGGAAAAATGCAAATAAGACATATCACAAACGTAAAGAATGTTTGTAATTTCACTGCCGGATATTGCTGACTATATAAATCTATTTGAGAGACGAGTTACGTTTTCGAATCTATCAGATAATCTAAAATTATGGACCATTACATCATTTTATACAAGCTAATGTGATATGGAGGCCGCGAATTGGTAAATATGACCGTACATAATATAAGTTTCACATTACGATGTTAGCTCCGGTATATATAAAGCTTGGAAGGGTAATGTTTGTCAGTTTTAGCAAAATTTTCTATGTCTATAGGAGTCTAGGATGATGTTTATTTCACTGAACTTGATTACTCTTTATTTAGGGGCCGACTCGGACCTGCTGTTGGGTGTGGGGTTTCCTCACCGTTCATTGAAGATCTTATGGTGGCTTTGAGTTGTTGTAACTCCCCTTTGGGTCGTTGTCTCTTTGACACATTCCCGTTTCCCTTCTTTTTTCTATTTCTATCTGTGAGCTTTAAAGTTGAAGATGTAAGAAAACATTTAACGTTTTCCAAACTTACTGTACACTGGGAGATAAACACAAAAATCTCGGGACATCTTTTATTGGGATGATCGGTTTGGACATGGTACTAATACGTGTAATAGTACTACCTCATCGCTCGAAGATTTTGTATTCAATGTACGTGTTGGTTTGATTAAAATAAATGTTGGAGGAAATAGTCTTCGATTAATCCACTTAAAACAAAGGTAGTAGAATACTGAAGGAACAAAGCACAAGATTACATAAATCAAATATGCATGCTCACAAAACACACGAGCACTGACACGAACACTTCCGGGAAAAAATTTCACATCCATGATGTCTTGGTGACGGCAAATGTTATTTACGCAATCTGTTTATATTTGTTTTAGGCGCCGGAAAAACAAATTATAGGAAACATCAAACAAACCTCACTGCAAACACAAAACAGCATTGACTGACTGGCATTCTCTGGAATATAAATTAACAGCTATCGTTATGGACATCGCCAATCACAGACTGTTCAAACCTGTTACAACTTCTGCAAATAAACCTGAAAACCGATCATTTCTTAAAATTCAGTTTGCTAACATTAATCTCTCCAACACTCTGCACAACAAATCAGTGAAATCTAACATTCCTCCTTACTTCAAAGACCAATCTGTTCCACTTATCTCTTATTCCTACACTAAATCTATTGCAACCGCTATTTTCAATCACAAACGGGTATTGCGTGATTTCCAGATTGATGACTTTAAAGCCAAACCGCCTAATTGCACCTGCTCCTGTTCCCCATTCAACTATAGTCCTGCTGGACACGTGATAACGGGTGACCTAGATATCGTTGGAAACCAAACATTACGAGATATTTTTTCAAAAGGTCCAAAATTCCGTGAATCCCAGCACATCAACTGGAAGTATAACTTCAAAATTATGATGGATGCAGTTGAAGACTATGCCAGAATGTAGGCGAAGAAAGAAAAAGAAGATTTGGAGACATTGTCAGACTGGATCAGGTCGATTAAGTCATTAATCATAAATCGTATCCGGCGCTTGAAAACATCTATGAAAACTAGAACGCCCAGCATATTTGACGACCCTCTTGTTGCTAAAACATTGAAAAACCTCCAGGAAAAATACGTCATAGTACCTGCAGACAAAGCTTCTAACAATATTGTGTTTGTATGCAAGAAACACTATTTAGACTGTCTTGTTAAGGAGATGGGTATTGACACTTCATCTGGCAATCCTACTTATTCCCCAACTAGATTATCAAGGGACGAGATAATCACAAATCACACTATTCGGTATCAAAGTTGATGAGAATAACAGTTATCTCCCTTATATTTACTGGGTGCCTAAGCTTCACAAGAATCCCTGCAAACAGAGATTCATTGCAGGATCTGCTAGATGCACCACTAAGCCCCTATCCAAACTCCTTATCCCTTTACTGACTGCAGTTAGAGATGGTCTTAAAAGCTACTGCGAAAAAGCCTATTCCACGAGCGGCGTGAATCAGATGTGGATTCTTAAAAATTCCAGGGAGCTCCTTGAACAGCTCTCCTCAAACAGTCTTGCATACTGCAAAAGCATTCAAACTTTTCTACCCTTTATACAACTCTTCCCATAATAAACTTAAAACAGTAATTTCCGATCTGATAGATTAATGTTTCTGCACCAAAAACGGAGAACGCAGGTATTTCTATCTGGTAATAGGAAAAGATAAAACATATTTTTTAAAGAATCGCACTGAGTCAAACAAGAAATACAGTGAAAATGACGTGATTAAGATGCTTGAATTTTTGATCGACAACATTTTTGTTGAATGTGGAGGCCGTGTTTTCAACAGACAATAGGGATTCCTATAGGAACAAATTGTGCGCCACTTTTAGCTGACCTTTTATTTTTTTCGTATGAAGCAAAGTTTTTACAAGGGCTGATACAACAGAAACAAAAACAGCTAGCCCAGACTTTTAATTTCAGCTTCAGATATATAGATGATGTACTTTCTCTTAATAACCCAAGATTTAAAGAATATTTACATCGTAATTACCCCAGTGAACTTGAAATTAAAGAGACAACCGATACACCCGAATCTGCTTCATACCTTGACCTTTTGTTGTACATTGACGAACATCGACGTCTGAAATCTAGATTATATGACAGACGTGATGATTTTGACTTTCCAATTGTGAACTTTCCCTTTCTCTGCAGCAATATACCTGCATCCCCAGCATATGGAGTATATATTTCACAAATAATTCGTTACTGTAGAGCGTGCAGTACATACAGTGACTTTGTGGAAAGAGCAAAAGCACTGTCACAAAAACTGCTGAGTTAGGGATATGTTCAGCCTTCGTTACTTTCGTCCCTTCAGAAATTCACCACGACATCATAGATAGATATGAAATGTCAGTGTCACAAACAAAAACTGACATTTTCAGCTAGATTCGCGTCTTCCCGGATTTGACATTACCGGTTTTGACTTTACCCTGGATTGACCTACTGACAGTGTGACGGTTGCTGTGCACAGAGCAGGACATGCTTACCCTTCCGGGGCACCTGATGTCACTCTTGTTTATTGAGAGTTCACACTGTTAGTGCTTTATAGTTTTTTGTGTTGTATATGTAATGTTCGTGTGTTTTGTGGGCATGTGGTGTCGTTGGTCTTCCGTCTTTTGGTGTTCGTGCTTTTGCCTTGTCTCTGGACTTTGATTTATGTAATCTTGTGCTTTGTGTCTTCGGTATTCTACTGCCGTTGCTTTTTTCAATGTCGAAAACGGAATTTTTTGACTAAAATCGTTATTTTAGTAATTTCAAATCAGTCAAAACTGAGTTAGAATGCGTGAAAATTTTGAAAACATACTTTTAGATTATCTTTTTTGCACTAAAAGTTAACCTACAGTTTAAAGGAACATATAAAATATAAAAAGGAGGTTAACCTGGGGTAAGAAAAAAAAATACAACAATTTATTTAAGTTATTTAGTTTTTTAATCGATATTCAAACTAAATATGTTTATATAAACTAATAAACTATTATATTTCATAAAATTCTTTTTTCTTTTCTTCCAGATTTCCGTCCAATTTCCTTATAAAAAAATCGATTTCAGTAACACATGTAACACATGAAACTAGTCTCATCCACAACGATTCGAAATAATGAATGAGATATAACCCCTGGATTTTTTTATTTGCACTCCCAAATGTTAACTTTTTGCTCTTCAACGAAAATCAAATAAACACGTTGTAAATCCTGAAAATTAAAATTGAATAAAAGCTGATAGGTTACTGGTAATCAAATGGATCTAAATTGAAACGAAAATATGGGGCAAGAGGTTGGCATGAAAGATATGCTCTTAAATTTTGACCAAAATTTTCTCATCAAAATATTGTTTGTTCAAAATTCATTCGATTTTCAGGCCAGCACCAAAGTACTGGGCTACCGGGCTGGTGGACACCCTCAGGGATTAACAATCAATTGGAAGTGTCATCGAACCAGTGTTAATATACAACAAAGTATCAAAGCTACTGTAAACTTCTTATATGTATATGGTCAAATCAACAACTTGTGTCCTTTCAGTGCAGATAAAATCCAAACATTACAAATTCAGAAATCAAGTATGATGAACTTGCTTGATCAATTTAAAAATAAAATTTTCGTCTGTTTTATTTTTTTTTTTTTTTGTTTTTT
>MJUU01039545.1:8060-44984 GCA_002080025.1 Modiolus philippinarum
TACGGTGACCCCTAGATGCTTTGTTTTGGGTTGTTTTAACCTGGATATGGGATGTTGTCTCCTTGACATTTACCCCATTTCCTTTCTTTTTCATATTCACATTTTAATTTTTTAATGTAAATATCAGGCTGAAATTAGTTTCACATTACGTGGAAGTAAACTATGTTTAATTTCGATATCATTATTTATCCATGCTTACTGCATGTTTGTGAATTTCGTCCTTATGTACAATTCTTATATGTACGCTTTTGAATGACTTTGGTCTAGGTGAAACACTACATTATCATGATTATTGATTGTCTTGTTGTGTAGGGCGGACATGGTTATTTAGCAGGTGGTTAATCAGCAAATAGAATCCCAGTTTTCATCCGCATAACTGCACAAAATACTTTCGCATTATGCAAACTTTCAAACAGTAGCAAGATATGACATAATCAACACAAGCTGTCCGGAACAAAACACAATAATAATGGCTTGTTTTGATCTAAGTCGATATTTCAACAGTTTGGAACGAAACGGACACTATGACCTCAAGGTCACTGGTCATTGACTCCAAACTTCACATGAAAATTTCGGAGATTTTTTTGTCATGTATCAGATTTGATATTGTGGTAACTTTGTAAACTGATAGATAATGGTAAGAGCTGTAACGGTTTGATGTTCAAATTTCATGACTGAATTCTAATATAGTTAATCTGTTTAAGAGTTTAGTAAGACAGTTTATTTTTGAACTCATTTTCCTGGCGATAGTCAATTTCAATCACTCATTTGCAAAAATGTTGGATTCATATTTTCTGAAACTCGTAAAGACCACTGAACTCTAACAATTCAACATAGCAACGATATGACTTTAATTCTTTTCAATTTATACAGTAACTTACAAAAGTTGAATGGAAATATTCTTGATTCCAATCTATAAAAGTCTCTAAGATTACTTATTTTTGGAATTCTATTCAGCAACCATATATTCTTATCTAAACTCGTTTTCCTCACAAGTCATTTTGATCTGTCTTTAGCTGATTTTGGCTTTTCTATTTATAACCTATCGGTAATTTGTTCTTTATCAGCTTTGAGATGTATGCTCTCTATATTTTTCAGTTATGGTGAACTTGTGCGTGAGAGAATTTCTCATATGATACTTTAAAATTTTGGCATTTATTTTATTAATTTCGAAATGTAATCCAGACCACCTGTTTTAAGTGCCCACATCTCACTATTTTATAACGCCAAGTTTTCTTACATTCGACTTGATGCGTGCCCTGTGTTTGTCTATATGTTGTAGTTGTCCACTAGCTTAAGACNCTAGTGCTTTTGTCGGGCAAAGGATGATAGTGATTGTAAGAGCACTTTGCCAGTTTAATTGATGTTTGTTGACAATCCCGCACCCATGACCAAGAAAGACATGGATGTAGCGTTGCTCGACAATTAGCAAAGAATTCCGCTTAAACCGGTGCTAGGGGCCGTCTTGAACTTACTATGAGGTATGGGCAAGGCTCACTGTTGAAGGCCTCATGGTGACTTCAAGATGAAGAACAACAATGAAAGCGTTGTTCCTTTGCTTATTTTTACCATGTGTTTGTAGAGACTTTGTCTCATGTGCATTTACTCCATATCCTTTTATTCACCATTTACATGTATTTCTGTTTCTGGACTTCCAGATGTTTTGATTTGATCTGCACTGAAGAGACATACATAGATTGCAAGTTGTCGAAATGCGCATATGCAGAAACAAACTTAATAGTAACTACTGTATTTTGTTACTATTATCACTAATTTAAAAAAAATCTTTGATTTCAATTTTGTTTATTTCTCTCAAAAGACAACTTAATTTTTAGAATTGAAATTACGAATGTGATTCTACTCCTCCAGAAATCCAGCCTTGTATGCGAGACGTTTTCAATTATCGGCTGTCGAACATGTCAAAATCTATAAAAGTGGTCAGTAATAACATTATCAATATGAAAAATTACTTGAATTTCATGTTATAAAATAGTTTAACTAAAAAAAAAATACTCAAACATTAAATGCCTTCTTTCTGAAATAACGTCAGCACTAGGACTACAAATAATATATTTAGTTCCACAAATTATGACTAATCTTATATGATCTTTCGCTGGTCATTTGTTTCCATTGACACATATTTACTTGTTTTTGTAGAATTTGGTGGGCAGTTGCAATCCATACAACTGCGAAACTAGCGGAATGTGTAAAAATACATTGTCTGGACTTATGTGTATCCCGTTATATGGTATGTTTAATATTTTCAAGTGTATTTCCAGGTAAAATATTGTATAAAATGAAGCAATCAATGATACAAATTGGAATGCAGTAGGATCCAGAATCCTCCTAGTAAAAAAATTGGAATTCTAATTTCTACTAGGACAAATTAGAATTCTGATCTGTACTGAAACAGTAGTAGAATACCGAAGGAACAAAGGGGTGAAATTCACAAAAAATCGAAGTCCAAAGACAGGGCAAAAACGAGAACACAGAAAACAATGACGTTAGACACAAAAACAATGACGCCAGACTGACACAAAGCACAGAACCAGAAACCACATTATTCAGAACAAAGGCACTCACAGTGTGAAACTGAGAGTGACATCAGGTGCTCCGGAAGGGTAAGCATGTCCTGCTCTGTTAACAGCACCCGTCACACTGTGGGTGATTCAATCCGGGAAAATGTCAAAGTCGGTAGTCAAATCCGGGAAGACGTGAATCTAGCTGAAAATGTCCACTTTCATTTGGGACACTGACATGTCATATCTTTCAATGATGCTATGGTGACGGCCATAGAATTTCTTGAGGGATGAAATGAACAAAGGTTGAACGAATCCCTGATTAAGCAGCTTTTGAGACAGTGTTTTTGCTCTGTTCAAAAAATCACTGTACAAACTACAAGCTCAACAGTAACGAATCAACTGTGAAATGTACACTCCATAGGCTGGAGAGGTAGGTATATTGCTGATAAGAAAGGGAAAGTTCACAATGGGGAAATTAAAATCATCACGCTTGTCATATAGCTTAGATTTCAAACGTCCATCTTCGTCAATATACAATAAAAGATCTAGGTACGAAGCTTAAGTAGGTGTTTCAGTTGTTTCTTTAATTTCAAGCTCATTTGGATAGATCTGATGTAAATAATCCTTAAATTTAGGATTATTAAGAGAAGACACATCGTCTATGTAGCGGAAGCTGAAATTAAAGGACCGGGCTAAATGTTTTTGTTTTCTTTGAATAAGCCCTTGTAAAAACTTGGCCTCGTTTGGCACAGTTTGTTCCCATAGGAATCCCTATTGTCTGTTGGAAAACACGACCTCCAAATTCGACAAAAAAAATGTCGATCAAAAATTCTAACATTTTGATTACGTCATTCTCGGTGTACTTCTTATTTGAATCGGTGTTGTTCTTAACAAAATATGTCTTGTCTTTCCCTATAACTAAATAGGTGTATCTGCGTTCTCCATTTTTTGTGCAGAAACATTGATGTTTTCAATCTGCAATTACTGTTTTCAGTTTATTGTGTGGCAGGGTTGTATAAAGTGTAGAAAAGTCAAAAGTTTGAATGCTATGGCAATGGGTAAGACTGGTTAAGGAGAGCTGTTCAAGGAGATAGAATCTACATTTGATTCACACCGCTTGTGCAGTAAGCTTGTAACAGTAATTTTGCAGGCCGTCTCTGACTGCGGTCAACAAAGTAGTGAGGAGCTGTGAAAGAGGTTTAGTGGTGCATCTGGAAGACCCGGCAATGAATCTCTGTTTGTATGGATTCTTATGAAGTTTAGGTACCCAGTAGATGTAAGGGAGTTGATTGTTTTCATCATTAGCTTTTATGCCAAATGATGATAACACTGAAGTGTGATTTTTTACAATCTCATCCCTCGATATTGTAGTAGGGGTATAAGTAGGGTTTCCAGATTAACTGTCGATGCCCATCTCCTTCACAAGACAGTCGAGATAGTGTTTCTTACACACAAACAGTATGTTGTTAGAAGCTTTGTCTGCAGGGACAATGCCGTAATTTTCATGGAGGTTGGAAAGAGTTCTTTCTACAAAGGGATCTTCAAATATACTGGGATTTCTGGATTTCATAGCTGCTTTAAGCGCCGGATGCGATTTACAGTTAATGACTTTATGGACCTGATCCAGTCGGACAATGTCTCAACGTCCTCTTTCTCTTTCTTTGCCCACTTCCTAGCATAGTCTTCAACTGCATCCATCAAAATCTTGAAGTTGTACTTCCAGTTGATGTGCTGGGGCTCACGAAATTTGGGACCTTTTGAGAAGATATCTCGTAGTTTGAGGTTGTCTAAGATATCTAGGTCACCAGTTATAACGTGTCCAGCCGGACTATAATTGAATGGGGAAGAGGAGCAAGCACAAGCAGGTGGTTTGGCTTAAAGTCATCAATTTGGAAGTCACGCAATACCCGTTTGTAATTGAAAATGGAAGTTGCAATTGGTTTAGTGTAGGAATACGAGATAAGTGGAACTGATTGATCATTAAAATAAGGAGGAATGTTTGATATCACTGTTTTGCTATGTAGAATGTTAGCAAGATTTATAGCGTCCAAGCCTTTATTGGCGAATTGAATTTTGATAAATATCCGGTTATCATGTTTGTTGTCGGATGTGGTGACAGGCTTGAACAGTCTGTGGTTAGATATATCCAAAACAATTGCTGTTAATTTGTATTCTAGGGAATGGCTATCAGTTACGGATGATGCTAAACATGTTTTGTAGAAGGAATGAAGTTTTGAAAGTGGCAAGGAATACAGTTTGGTACGAATGTGATGAATACCTAGAGGAATGGTCATGAACGGAAGAAGACCATTAATTGAAATGTCATGTAGACTTGGGGCAGTATAGTGCCTATGTCCATGACTACGTGGTCTGCGTTGGCTTCCATTCAATATATTCATCACATTCACCGAACTGCATCCTGGATTTGACAGATTGCCTACACTTTTTATATTGTCGTTGCAACCGTAGGGTATTGCGGTCCCCAATTCTCTGATCCAGTATTCCTCTCTTTGTAGACGGTAAGGTGTACTTAGTGTAGGATTATTTGTTTTATGATATATTTTCTCGATAATCCTGATTTTCATGTTTACAATGTAGTGGTCAGGTTGGTTGAAATGTGCGTAAACATGTCGGGTCTTGTTGTCCTTGACCTCGTATCTATGTCCGCACATACGTTTGTTCAACCTATCTTTTGTTTCCCCTACATATATTAATCCACAAAGAGAGCATTCTAAGCCATAAATGAGATTCTTTGAGGAGCAATTCAGATCATCGTATGTTCTTGTAGAATAAGTTTTGTTTGTTAAATTGCTTTTGAAATTTGTGTCTGTGATAAGCATGTTGCATGTTTTACAATTTTTAACGCGGCATGATGAAATTGTGACATGCGAGTGCTGATCTGGAAATTTTAAAATGTCATGTAATGTTACTGAACAAGGTTTAATTTTAGGGATAGAATCTTTTGAGCTGTTAGAAGTAAACGACTGATCTGAAACTGACTCCTGAGAATCAGTCAAAGTTGGTATTTGACGACTCTGGACACCTAATTGTCCCAATGAACCCGTGTCCGTAGCTTCATCGGTAAGGGACCTTTTTAACCCGGGAGACGTCCCAGCCGGTATTCGTTTCTTTTGATTCTTTATTCTCATGGCTAAAGTAAACTTAAGCTACTGAGCGGATGATATTCTCGGGGATGAATCGTCCACCAGCAGAGATATCGGCCCAGTGGTATGAAACAACGGCTGTAGAATACCGAAGGAACAAAGGGGTGAAATTCACAAAAATCGAAGTCCAAAGACAGGGCAAAAAACGAGAACACAGAAAACAATGACGTTAGACACAAAAACAGTGACGCCAGACAGACACAAATCACAGGACAAGAAACCACAACATTCAGAACAAAGGCACTCACAGTGTGAACTCCGTGAAACTGAGAGTGACATCAGGTGCTCCGGAAGGTTAAGCATGTAATCCATGTAATGTAATCCAGTACATTTTGGAATTCCAAATTCTACTAGGAGAAATTGAGATATCCCGATTTCTTCTAGGAACATTGTGGTCCGACTGGATTACTAGTATGATTCAAAATAATATTCTATCTATTAATTATGTTCGCTGGTTATGTTTTATGTATTTCTGTAACATTTTCTTACTATCTGGCTTTATCCACTTGAAAGCTGAATATTTTCTTGCCCGTTGACCCCCAATTTTTTTCCATTATTTAATTTTATACATCCTTTGGAGCATTCTGACAATATTTTATTCAGTTGGTGTTATTTTTTTCCCATTCATTATTGGTTAAACATTGCTCATGTTATACATATGAAAAATGTTGAGAAAAATGTAGAGGAATTCAGTTTCCCGCCATATTTTGAAACACTTGTATGTCAAAATGACATCGGTAACCTATCAATTGTTTGGCTTAAATTACTTCTTTTTTAGTTTTTTCCAACAAAAAACCGCAATTAAGTGAAAACCTTAATTGTTAGTTTAAAATTGACCAGCCAACGTCCTTAATTGTTAAGTAGTATTCTGGATATTACTGAAATTTAAAGTCAAAAAGTTTTTGATTATTTAGGGAAAAATGAGGTTTGCCTAACATTTTAGGGTTTAAAGACTGCATTATGCCTTTTTGAATATCTTATTTTATCCGTTATTTGTCAATTCCTTTTTCCTTTAGATATTCAAATATGTTTTGATTCAAAGGGAAAAATGACTATTATATAACTTTAATAAAGACAATGGCATATTATAAATTAGTTTTGTGTGTAATTTGGAACTGAAAGACGATATGAAGAATATCTGAAAACTGAAGATACAAATGTAAGTGTGATATCACTTTTGTAGATTTTTTTCAAGTGCGTTAGGGATAAAGAAGGATGAAGAGGCTATAAACAACACAGCATCATATGTCTCAACAGAAATGATTGGTTTTTCAGATTCAGTTATTTTTCAAAACATGCAACACAGTCCCAATGCAAAAATATCCGAACCGTCAGTCAAAAGAGCGAACAATCCACGGACAATGGCAACATCGGAAGCACTAAGAAACAAGGACACCACTTGAGTACGGGACGAAAAAGAAAAATGAAGACACATATACAGATTAATAACACTGACCCAATAAAAGCCATGGGTGAGATCAGGTGTACCGGTAGAGTAAGCATCTCCTGCTTCTTATAACTCACCCGCCGTGTTGAACATGTCAACTCCGGTAGTAAATCAACATTCAAATGTGTGCACCTGTCTTATAAACTGAGAATTACTTCCTGCAAGTCTGGTTCAACTTTCAAACTATAGACAACATAAAATATCATGGCGTATCAAAAAAAAGTCCATTTATTTTTTTTTATTTTACTTGTTTTTGTTGTTGTTTTTTATTTTTGTTTTGTTTTTTGTTTTTGTTTTTGTTTTTGTTTTGTTTTTGAGGTTGTAGAGAGGGGTTTTTGTTTTTGTTTTTGTTTTGTTTTTGAGGTTGTAGAGAGGGGAAGAGATAATGTATTATCGATTGAACTCATTATTGGCCTAATTGCATACAGTATAAGTTTATACATGTACACATTTATCGAAATTATATCATCCATTTGAAACAGTTATTCAGTTTTCTAATGGATGCAATAGGCAGAAAATGTAGAGTTACCAGTACTGGTATTATTCTATGTCGTTTCATTATCAGCGTTGAATACACGTATAACAAATATTTTCTCATTTTGAACAGAAATGCTACAAGGAAGAGAGTGCAGGACAGGATGGGAGAGATTTAAAGATAATTGCTATTATTTTGGACAAACAAAAAAAACATGGAATGACGCTCAGGTATTTTGCCTACCACATTGTTTCATTTTACATAATTATGTAGTTGGCAACGCGCAACTTGCATTTATCATGCTAAAAATTAACCCCCGGTTATGTCCGGCTAAAACTCATCGAACAATGTATTTTCTAACATTAACGTAAATTCTGACAATTCTTTCTTTTATTGCTCAGTTAACTGTTTCGGTGTTTAATAACTTAGTATCGAAGTAAGTTAATTTAAAACCGTGTGATTGTTTTCCATCTTTTGGTGATTTCTTTTCTGTCTTTCAGATGCTCTGCTTTTTTTATCCGCCATCCCAAGTACAATTTTATTTTTGTTAGGAATCCTTTTCACAGTTTAAAATAGGGGCTATATGAATATAAATATAGACCATTTAATACTAATTTAAAATTAAAAGAACACATATCGATAATGCTGTGTTACTTTGTTAATTTAAATACAAAGAGTCGTTTTACGGATTTAATAATTTGTGATTTTAGAAAGATTGTCAAGAAAAAGGATCAAATCTGGTTAAAATTGAAGACCAGTGTGAACAAGAATGGATCACCAAAGTAGCTACTTGTAAGTATGTAGGGCAATTAAAATTCCGACTTGTACTTCTCACAAAATTTGTGAAAAAGATTGACAAAAGGAAGAAAAAAAATAAATGTCCAAAAGTAAAGCACAAATCGGATTACGAAAAAAATTAAATTTCATTTGTTTACTGCATTGATACAATGGATTCCTTCTGTATTCCTGGCGTGGCGCATCTCCAGGACATGGATATGGGCATATTATGTCGATGCGAAGTAGCCTGTTGGAATTATCAAAAAACACTATATGTTTGTACATTCCTTCCATGTTTTATTTTAAAACAGACTCACCTTAAGCGTATAGAGAGCAAATTTTTTTTTGCATTTAATCATTTCTACTTTTTTTCAGTAGCAACTAAAATTGTCACAGTTTTCCCGACCACCGTAATTTCTTTCATCCTTTATTCATATTCCCCTCTTAGGATTAAATATATAATTTTGACAATGTTCACCAAATGTGAAGTATTAAGACAATAAAGGTCAAGAGGAAATATTCTTACATTTTTTTTGTTGTCAAAGTTGCTGCCTTTTGCATAAGCGGACAAAGATGGAGATCCAGAAGAAAGTCACTTGAATATATAAATAGTTAAGATAATCTGTTTAAGGTTTCAGGTTTACAACAACGCATTTTGATTGACACAAATTATGAAAAGAAATCTAAGAAAGGCAGTCATAATGTTCTGCACAAAGAATCAACTTAAGATGTCTTACATAAATAGCGCTAGGAAAGGGAAATTTATTTACATAATTATAGACTTGTCAACCGCAACTTTCTCATAAGACTGGTGGCAATCAGAGAATGCGAAGCATAAATTGATTGATTAGTTACAGTTTAACGTCCTATGAGCAATATTTCAGCTATATCCGGACAAGATCAAGTTAAGCAATTAAAAAAGTAAAAAGAAGAAAGAAATACAGGAGGAAGGGACAACCGGGGCAACGACTCTTGACTGCCACTGGAAAAGGGGATAAATGGGTAGGGACAGGGAATTTAGCCTTCTATACGACACCAAATGCGTTTGCTTACTTTAGAGAAAATATATAAGGATCTTTATACTGCTTGGAGCGTTGCGTTCCTCCACACAGTTTGGCTGCAATGATTCGCGGTCAGGCTTTCCGTTTTATGACCTGACTTCCCAGCAAAGACAGGGTTTTCCCTATCCACCACCTGGGGACGCGCGCGGCAGCTCTGTAGCCAGAGCCACTGAATACCGATTCAGGTTCCGGGCGAAGCATAAACATGTAAAGCAATTGTCACCAAAATCTGTCTCGTTTGTATATTATTAACTATTCCAATATAAAAAAAACTGGGGTAAATGTCAAGGAGACAACATCTCATCGCCAGGTTAAAACGACCCAAAACAAAGCATCAAAACAAAATGCAGAATAAAATAAGTGGCAAAAACAAAGACAGTTCCTCTAACTTATATACAAAATAAAGCGCAACATCAGTCTAGAGTTATGACGAAATCAAAGCTAAGATCTCTATTTAGGTGGACAAAGGTTATCCGAGTTATCAATGAGTACACATGGGTACATAATCACATTGACACATTCGAAAAAAACATATACAGCAGTAGTACATTATCACTTCGACTGCACCCTGACAAATGCGAACCAAACGGTACTTTCTATACAATTCAAAATGTGCCAAAACTCTCACTCTCCACAATGATGTTTTATGTTCTCTTTTAATATAGCTCATGTTGCATGGATAGGAGCCAATGATCTTGAAGTTGAGGGTCAGTGGAAATGGATATCTGATAATTCGTCTGTAAATGGTCAGTTCTCTTTCTGGTCACCTACTGAACCAAATGGAGGATCTGATGAAAATTGTGCCAATTTATGGACCCTTAGTGAACGTGTATGGAATGATTCGCCCTGCTCTATACTTTACAGATACATATGCGAAATTGTATATATGTAGGGATTTTGCGAGGTCAGTTCATAATATTTGCAATTTTTGCAGACAAACTTTTTTAATGAAACGTTAGATACATTTTTCTGCTGTATTAAGTAACTTTGATGTTTTTTGTAGCTTTGCTTCAAGTAACAAATTATACTGAAGATGACCCTTCTGGCATGATGCGCATTTTGTGTTGGTTTGTGAGTTATCTGAGCCGACAATTAGTGCTTCTATAGATGCATATAGCGCACCCAAAACTGCCGATTCCCTGAGCAAGCATTTTTACAAAGTCAAAATGATTTCCTACTTTCTAGGAAAGTTGCTATTGTCCTTGGATTGTTCGCTTTTGGATTGACGGTTCGGTTCTCACTTACTTTTCTAAACAGAGATAAAAAAACAAATAGAAAAATAAAAACAAAAAACAAAACAAAAACCTAGAGGATGACATGCCCCCAGGAGTACGTAATTCACGTACATTTTGAAACATGCAAGTACAATTTTACAAAACATAACGTGTATGCACGTACATTTGAAAATTAATCATTGATCATTGTGGTTTTCAGATCGAACTGTATTGTTAAAATCGAAAGTTAAAGGAAAATAGTTGTCTGCATATGTCATGCAGTTTGACATGTTCCTTGCGAAGCCGTTTTAAGTGGGGCCCGTCATGGGTTTCTTAATTACCTGATTATCAGGGCATTTTCTTAATGATTATTTGATTTCGAGGGCAATTATTTAATGATTATTTGATTATTAGCTTGCATTTTTGATATACTTTTTGATTACTAAGCCAAAAATTTATTGATAACCAAGGTAAAAATTTAATGATTATTTGATTACCAAGGCAAAAATTTAATGATTATTTGATTCCTAGGACCCTCCCGTGAGGACCCTCTTAAGTAGCAAAGTAGAAATACTGGTATGCATATATATCCTCAAGTTTAACTACCTCCAACTGCAAAAAGCAGTGGGCATGCTACACCCGCAAAAGGTTGAATCAAATAGTGATTTCTTAGTAATGATGTTTGTGTCTGTAAGACACATATGATCCCCGCGCTAAACACATGTTACTATATAGGCAAACAACATGTGTTGATTGTACCCTCTATTACTAAATCACCAACCATGACTAAGTTCAACAATGTATATTTTTGATAAATGAACCAAAATTAACAATCCTTATCACATGCACATCTTCAATATATTTACAATTGTTCTGCAAAATAAAAACTTCCTAGCATAAAAACTCTATTACTAAATCACAAAAAATGATTAAGTTCAACAATGTATATTTTGACAAAAATTTGCAAAAATCAAAATCCTTACCGCATGCACATTTTCAATTTAGATAAAAGTGACAACAAAAGTCCGAATCGGTCAAAGGGAGAGACCAGTAAGGAAAATCCGTACAACATTCGACTGAATCAGGGAAACACAATCCAACACAGAACATTTTTGGCAAGCCGTCATGTTCCCGACTTGGAACGGGCATTTTATAAATAAAATGGTGGGTTAAACCAGGGTTTAACAACTGATCTGCAAAATATTCTAAATATTATGATTACTTCTGCACTGGTGCCCGTAATGGGCAGCTGTACAAACTAAATGTACAGTAACTTCTGTGTTTATTTATCGATAAATCCATTACTACGTTATGCTGAAAGATACATACATTTCAAACATGCCATTGTAACAAATGCACAGAGACATTTTAGCTAGATTTCAAATCTTCAACGAATGTGAAAAAAGAGATTTTGAAATTACCTTGGAGTGCCGTTTCACGGATCTGGATATGCTAAACTTCCGGAACACCTGATCTCCTTTTTGTTTTTTATAATAGTGCAAACTTAAGTGATTTGTGATTTTCTATCTTTTTCTTTGTTTATCACATGTCTTTGTTGTCTCTGTAATATGTAGTTCTACTGCCATTCTTTGTCCGTGTCTCTGTTATCTGTATTTCTACTGCCGTTGTTTGTTCCGTGTCTTTGTTGTCTCTGTAATCTGTATTTCTACTGCCGTCGTTTGCCCCGTGTCGTTGTTGTCTGTAAACTGTATTTCTACTGCCGTTCTTTGTCCCGTGTCTATGTAATCTGTATTTCTACTGCCGTTGTTTGTCCTATGTCTTTGTTGTCTCTGTAATATATTTCTACTGCCGTTGTTTGTTCCGTGTCTTTGTTGTCTCTGTAATCTGCAGTATTTCTACTGTAGTTGTTTGTCCCATGTCTTTGTTGTCTCTCTAATCTGTATTTCTACTGCCGTTGTTTGTTCCGTGTCTTTGTTGTCTGTGTAATCTGTATTTATACTGCAGATGTTTGTTCCGTGTCTTTGTTGTCTCTGTAATCTGTATTTCTACTGCCGTTGTTTGTTCCGTGTCTTTGTTGTCTATTTAATCTGTATTTCTACTGCCGTTGTTTGCCCCAGGTCTTTGTTGTCTCTGTAATATGTATTTCTACTGCCGTTGTTTGCCGCGTGTCTTTGTTGTGTCTGTAATATGTATTTCTACTGCCGTTGTTTGTTTCGTGTGTTTGTTGTCTCTGTAATCTTTATTTCTACTGCCGTTGTTTGTTCCGTGTCTTTGTTGTCTCTGTAATCTGTATTTCTACTGCCGTTGTTTGTTCCGTGTCTTTGTTGTCTCTGTAATATATATTTCTACTGCCGTTGTTTGTCTAGTGTCTTTTTTGTCTCTGTAATCTGTATCTCTTCTGCCGTTGTTTGTCCCATGTATTGTTGTCTGTGTTATATGTATTTCTTCTACCGTTGTTTCATCCAAATTCATTATTTCAAAGGTACGTTTCGTTTCGTACAAAAATAAAGACAATTTCGGAATTTTCCTTACGATTTCACTACATTCACATTTCTTTAATAGATTATATATAACTTAATACCGAAATCTCTGTAAATTAAGTTTCTGCAGATGAGAATATACATTGGACACCTTAAGCATGTAGGTGATGTTTACGGAAACTTGGCGATTGTTTTTTTTTCTTTTTGTAAATTAAAGCATTTTTATATCGAGATCAACGCAACAAAATATATCTTTTTCACATTTGATTATATTTTTGTATTTGTCTAAATTTTTTAAATGCTCTATTAAGTTATCCCAAAACTAGGCAGATCTCAGTGTTGTTTTCTCTTTACGTAGGATTTTATTTCAACATTTTTTTTTTTTAATTTTGTCGCGACATTTATATGAATAACAAAGGACTTTGCACTCTGAATACTTTTTCTTTTAAAATCTATTTTTCTTTGTGAAACATCACGAAGCAATCCAATAAATAAAAAATCTATTGTGAAGCAGGTGTTCTTATCTTATAATGTTTGTTCTCTGTTAAGATTCTTCTTGTTAGAAAGCAAAGCAGGAGAGATGCAAAGACACAACGACCACAAAAAAAAATGAACCAGTGGATAAAAGCGCATGACAGATCAATAGCTGCATTTGTAGATGACAAAAGAGTTTTGATAACCGGTATAAATTGAATTAATTACCAAGAAACAACCGGATATAGAAGACAATAAAATATTTTAAGACAACACAGAATAAAATTGCAAACACGATCAAAGACTGAAAACAAATATGTTATTTTTTTATTTCACAAAGATAGTTTATATTTATATATGATATACCAAAGATCAAATATGATGTATTTTAGGTAGTACTAGATTTTAAAACTGCTCCTCATTCTTGCCCATCTGACAAAAAATGGATTTCACTACGGGATTTTTTGTCTTACAAAAGTTAAATTTGATCAAATAGTCACTTTAAATGGGTAACCGTGCAGAATATTAAAAATTTTCGTCAAACTCCTGTTATATAACGGGTAGATAATTTGTATATTCAGACATGATTTTGAACAAATATGAAATAATAGGAAATACTGCCTTAAAAATAGGAAAGAGAGGTGTTAGCCCTCTGAAACCATCATTTTCCTGCTCATTCTACAAAACTGAACAACTTTTGAATTTATTTCCTCTATTAAAAAAATAGGAATTCCTATTTAAATAGGAAAAAAAATCATGTCTGTATATTTGCTAAGTAAAAATCCGTTTTTCGCCATTTATTAAAAAAAAATAAGTTCGTTGACTCCATTTTTTTCACTGAAATAGAAGGTAAGTACACAAGCTAATAATGTACCAAATTAATAAAAATCAATCTATTTAAAATTTTGTTAAAATTTGCCAATTTTCCCTATCATTTTAACCAAAATAGCTGCTTTTCCCATGACAGATTTCACGCTTATATGGCCGGTTATAACAGAATATAATTTCCACCATAATTTGTTCCAAAGGACAAAATATTACATAAAATTTGTTCCATTGGAAGAAATATTATAATATTTGTTCCTAACGGAATAATTGTTATATAATATTTTTTCCAAAAGGAAGAAATATTATGCCAATATTTTTAATATTGGTTCCAATGGAACTTTTGTCAGGTGGAACAAATATATGTTTACACGGCAACCCCAAATTTTTATTTTCGTATTCTCTTATAACAAAATGTAAGTCATGAAAATGTCAGAAATTTATATCTGACAGTTTTTAAAACCCCTGTACCACCTTAAGGTGGCTCACTCATCACATTTTTGAATCTGTGTCAGCTTTCGGAACTCCTCTGGTTTTCTCCAGTTCAATGGATTAAAGAATTTTGCGCACGAACCCCGACTTTTTATTTCATGATTGTCTTCTATAGGTCAACTTAAGACACCTGACAAGTTTTCATAAAATTCTTGATATAAATTCATAGCTTTTAGACATAACAATAGTCCTGATGTTAAATTAAGGGGAAAATCTAGAGAAATCCTTTTCCCGCCAAATTTTTCAATGTCTTGTATCTCCGTTAAAAGCACACGGACCTATATATGAAAAAGAAAGGAAATGGGGTAAATGTCAAGGAGACAACACCCCCACATATAAATTTCTTTTTACCATTTCATTTAGTCTACGATGGTGTTTCAATTAAAATATGTTTCAAGAAATCCTTGATATAAACAACTTCAGCGGTGAGTATCCTTAAACATAAGGAAGGGTATTATGTTGAAATTCTAACTTTGCTCATAAGTTTATGTAACATATGGTAATTGGACATAATCATATGAACTACGACAGGAATGGAGGTGGGTGTACTGACCCGGGGGTTGTGCTAAGCTTCTCTTAGTGTACATCGACCATTCTGTTAAATAGAACTAAAGAAGCCAAGAAAACATCAATTCCAATTAGGACTCCTAATTGGAATTGATGTTTTCTTGGCTTCTTTAGAATGTCTTGAAGACGTCAATAAACCAGTCATAAATTGCAAGACCTTTATATCATTATGGTCAAAATTGGTATTTTATCCATCAGATATACCTATATTATGGCACCTATTTCCCACCATGAAGGTTGAACTTCATAATCCCTGTCGTTTTTCTAAAGTACTGTATACTTTTGATAGTAATAAAAATTTCAAACAAATAAAATTCAGTTTATTAAAAAAAAAAAATTGAAAATATATGGAGTGAATGTACATGTAACAAAAACGCACACGATATAGTGGGATGCAGACATCACCTCTCGTCCAAGCACAGGGGAACGTATCATAGATGATTTTTAAGGTAAAATTACTTGTGTAGGCGGAAAGGGATGAAACAGTTTCGCTACCGCCAATTTTCAAATAGGTATTTTGACCATTTTTTTTCTGTTAGCATCGCTGCCTTTTGTTTTTCTATTGTAATTTAACTTAAATTTCATAAATATTCCTTCTTTAAGACATTTTTTGCTCTCAGAAACGTAATGAAGTCGTTTTTTAATCACTTTCCTCACAACGGACATACTCTATGACCGGAAGTTAACAGATTCAGTTTCGCAGCAAATAATTGACAACGGAAACTTTCGGAATGTACGTTGAAAATGAGATCAGTCACGATAGAAACCGAAAAAAGTACGGGAACGATTGAAAAGTCCGGGAAATTTACAATCCAACAAAATGTCATACGTTTGGCAGAAAATTGGCATAATATGTTACCGTACTTTTTTGGGTTTCTCTCGTAATTTTACCTTAAAAAGCATCTATGATACGTGCCCCTGTGGTCCAAGTTAACTTGGAGAGCAGTCACGAGAACAGCTAAAAGTTAACTTGAAGATAACTTGGAGCAGACTAAGAACAGTCCTAGAATCCTGACTGCTCTGGTCCTAGAATCATGTCTGTTCTAGCCATGACCATTCTGTCTAAGTCTGTTCTAGCCATGACCGTTCTACCGAAGTCTGTTCTAGCCATGACTGTTCTATCTAAGTCTCTTCTAGCCATGACCGTTCTATCTAAGTCCGCTCTGGCCATGACCGTTTTTCCCCAAGTCTGCTCCGGACACAGCTGTTTTGGTCCTAGAATTTTTACTGGATATGAAATTGGATTGTGTCAGTTTTTCTTTTTAAATAAAAAAAATTACGACGTTTTAGATCATTATTTGTTTCAGTAAACGTAATCTGATAATGATTGACATTTTCCTATAATCAAATTAACGATTTTTTTATTTTTAATAATAAATTTACGAAAACTTTTTGCGATTCAGTTTTCGGGTATATCACGAAAAGGGAAATAACTCTTACATTTTTTAATTTACCTGGATAAACACATGTAAATAGTTATCCGCGAATAACAGCACTTATCGGCAAAATGCAATTTTATATCCGATTAATTCATTTCATAATTCTAATTTTAATTCAATTATGTTTTTATAATATAACTTAACTTGATATATATGAAATACGTGTATATGGGACACGTTATGAATATTTACCAGGGCTGTGACAAGAGCTGGTATGAGAGCGTTCACAGGTCAGCTGAGAGCAGTGATGGCCAGAACAGACTTATGTAGAACAGTCATGGCCAGAACAGACTTAGGTAGAACGGTCATGGGTAGAACAGAGTCAGAGCCGTCATAGCTCTGACCAGAACGGTCAGGATTTTAGCGATGACTATGACCGGTCAGAGCGGTCAGGATTCTAGAGCAGACTTAGAGCTGTTCTAGAGCAGACTTGATACTTGTTCTAAGTTAACTTAAAGCAGCTTTTTTGACTGCTTCAAGTTAACTCTATGAGAGGTTATGTCTGAATCCCACTGTACATGGAAAACTGCAGTTTATCAAGGACAGGGCTTTTATTCCTGTCTTCATCTTGATGTCGCCTGAGGGGCTTCAACCAGAGGTGAACAATATTCACCCCCTCAAGCGAGACCAAGAAGGCCTCTAGTGTGCACTTAAGCGGTTTTCTGGACAAAAAAGTCTGAACACTGGAATATGGTCAATTAAATTTAGATTTCAATTATCACTTGCAACTTTTAAAGGGATAACTGATCATCGCTGTGATATTATACGTTTCCTATTCAGGGTTGTCTAAGGACAAATCTGACAATAACAAAATTTGTATACACTGTTTCATAAGGTTGTCGAGAAAGCGCTTTCTTAGTTAGATAGATATTTTAGTGTTAGGACAAAATAATGACTACGGTATCTGGCAAGGCATGTGGAAAACAACAGACAAACTTGATTATGGATGATTTATTTCACTAAAACAATAATAAACTAGAAAAATGTGAGCAAAGCTTACGTTTATCATACCCCCGCTCCCCCTTAAACAGATCAAATCAAAATTTTAAATACACGGTGCACAATGGTAATGTATACTGAACATTCTTTGAGTTTCATTGAATTTCACCAAGTAGTCTAGAAGTTGTCGCCACAAAGTGTGTACCCCTATGGCGGAGGGAATAACGGAGGGAATAATTAATGAAGATATGTATATTGTTTTATTTGTATTCATTCTTTTGCAAAATTCTCAAACTGGGTAACGAAATGCCTGGTAATTTCTTATTCCTTTCGAGCAATACTTGGATATCAAATTTGCTTCGGTCACTTATTTGCCGTTAAACCATGAAACGATTTGAAGGGCATACATTTTCATGAATTGGTTCTAGTTTTTTTTTAATTTAAAGCATGTATTTTATTTAACTAAACATGAGAAGACAGATTTAATTGTACTTTAGCAGAACAATGTCTGTTGCTGTTTAGTTTCTATAAGTTTTAGAAACATTTCAACCCGGGAGGGTTTCCATAATGCTAGGGTATTCTCCGGTACCCTTTCTAGACGAATTTCTGATGATTTATATACCCCTTTCAAAAATGGAAATTTCAAAAAGGCGCCCCATCTAAGACAAACCAGGGAATTTTATAACTAGGAGGGAATCGAAACGCGGCACACTTCCAAAACAAATCTATCATGCATCTCTGTCTCGTGCGATGTGATTATCATTCCCCTTACTGTGTCATAATATTATTAATACATTTTGTCGGATTGCGAATATTTGGGTCCTCTCCTATATCGATTTTACATTGCAAAGTAAGTACTTGCAATGCTATTTCCATAGGGGGGTCCCGATTTCACAATAATCTAAAAATAGTACAAATTCAATTTACTGTCCGGGTGTCCTACAAGTCGTCAAAAATCAGTATGGACAAAGATCATTCGGCACATACATAAACATTGTACGTCACAATTTTAATAAACCAATCACAATAAACTGACCTGCGCAAGCATTCTTATGGTAAATCTACAGAACAACGTCGAATACGTTGAACCAATCACTTAAGAGAAATGATACGTAATGTCCCAACTGATGCAAGTGCACAAAAGGGGGAAATTCCAATTCAAAGTACATGTATCTATAAATAAATTAAATCAAATTTGACTATTTCTTTTAATCAAGTACGTAAGTAGCATACGAAATCAATCATTGATCAATACTTACAAATCGCGATATTTACGTATCGAAATAGATTAATTTATAGGATTCTTACATTTTTTTAAATGTCGCAATATATCTAAACAGACACAGAAAGCATCCTGAATTCGTGCCTTCAGATGTACGTGAACCGAAATGCGAGAAATATTAGCGGTATTTACATCAACATGAATTATATTCAGTCTACAAGTTAAAGGGATGACCATTTGATTTTCAGGGGGAGGGGCTTGGGCGATTTTGTAAATAAATAACTTAATCTTGGTGCCAGTGAAAATAAATATTCTTATCCTAATTTCCACGAAAATAAATAATTTAATTTTAATTCGTAGAATATTTTTTTTAATTGCAAATGGAAATAAATATTTAAATGTGACATTTGGTGAAAACAAATAATTTGTTCGAGATTTTCATGAAAATAAATAAATTTTTTGGGCAAAATCTCCCAAGCATCCCCATGAAAATTTTAAAGGGTCGTCCCCTAAATAATATGCCGCAACAGAGATAGAATTCAATGCATAGTCCCTAGGCCGAATTCTTCTGCCTCTACGCTATTGCCATCACTTGGCGTCCGTCGTCCGTTAACTTTTCACATTTTCATCTTCTCTTCTGAAACCACTGAAATTCAACCAAACTTTAGGGGAATGATGTACTAAAAGTCATTCACAAAGATTGCTTATTTCGTTCCGATCTGATTAAAAACATGGCCGCCAGGGCGGAACTTAGGTTTAACATTGAACCCTATGGGAGAAATCACATTTTCATCAACTCCTCTGAAACCATTGAAGAAAATTCAAGTAGACTTTACAGGAATGATGTACTGAAGGTCCTTATCAAACATTGCTCATTTCGTTCGGATCCGACAAAACACATGGCCACCAGCACGGAACATAGTTTAAAATTATACCTTTTATGAAAATCCATTTCCATTTTCTCCTCTGAAACAACTGAAGAGAATTCAACCAAACTTCACAGGAGTTATGTATGGAAGATTCTTAACTAAGATTGCTCATTTCATTGTGATCCGATAAAAATCATATCCGCGAGCATGGAACATAGTTTAACACTAGACCCTATGGGAATATCACATTTTCATCTACTCCTCTGAAACTACTGCAGCAAATTAACCAAACTTTACAGGAATGATGTACTTAAGGTTTTTTTTACAAAGATTGCTCATTTTGTTCTGATCAGAAAAGAAACATGGCTGCCAGGGGCACTCAGTGCGGAACTTGGGTTTAACATTGGACCCTATGGAAAAATTACATTTTCATCTTCTTCTCTGAAACCGATGAAGCAAATTCCACCTTATTGGGAATGGTGTACTAAAGGTCCTTAGCAAAGAATACTTATTTCGCTCCGATCCAATAAGTACATGACTACAAGCACGGAAAAAAGTTTAGTATTGGATCCTATGGGAAAATCACATTTTCATCTTCTCCTCTGAAACCAATAGCAAACTCAACCAAACTTTACAGGAATGATGTACTTAAGGTCATTTACAAGGATTACTTATTTTGTTTTGATCCTATGAAAAACGTGGCTGCCATCGCAGACACTTGTGTTTAACATTGGACCCTTTGGGAAAAATCACATTTTTAGCTTAACCGACCCGAAGGTTTAGTGTGAACTATTGCAATCACTTGGACCCCATGGGAAAATACTCATTTTTTTATCTTTTCCTCTGAAACCACTGAAGTCAATTCAAACCAACAGGAATGATGAATGGAAAGGCCTTTGCACAAATTGCTCATTTCATCCGGATCTATCAAAAATAATGGCCGTCAGCGCTGAAAATAGTTTTAACATTGGACCCTATGGAAAAACAATCATTTTTACCTTCTCCTCTGAAACCACTGAATTAAATTGAACCAAACTCTACAGTTACTGTAATAATGTATGGACGATCTTTCGTAAGATTGCTAATTTCGTTCTGATCCGACAAAAACATTGGAACCTGTTAGAAAATCATCATTTTCATATTGTCCTCTGAAACAATGGTGGCAAATTCAACCAAACTTTATAGGAATGGTGTATGGAAGGTCCTTTACAAAGATTACTCATTTCGTTCTGATGCGATAAAAACATGGCCACAATCGCGGAACATAGTTTTTACATTTTTCCCTATAGGAAAAAATCATTATGTCATTTTATCCTCTGAAGCCACTGAAGAAAATTCAACCAAACTTTACAGGAATGATGTACTTGAGGTCTTTAACAAAGGTTGCTCATTTCTTTCCGATCTGATAGAAAACACGACCGCCAGCACGGAACATAGTTGAATATTGGATCTTTTAAGAAAATCAAATTTTCATTTTCTCCTCTGAAATAACGGAAGCAAATTTAACCAAACCTTGAAGGCATGTTGTATAACACATCGTTTACAGTAATTTTTTTTGGTTAAAATCTGACCAAAAACATGGCTAACAGTGTGGAACTTAGTTTAACATTGGACCCCATGGAAAAAAGCTGACTTTTCAACATCTTCTCTGAAACTATTGACGCAAATTCAATTATACTGTACTGCAATAATATTTTACGAAAGGATGATGTATGAAAGGCCCTTTAAAAAAGATTGCTCATTTCGGTTGGATCGGGAAAAAAATATGGACCCTTTAAATGAAAAACATATTTTACAGTTGCAAACTGTAGGAAAGTCATAATTTAAATATATCCCCTGAAATCACCAAAGCAAATTTACGCAGAAAACCAAATTACTTTAAAAATTGCAACTTCTTCAAAATAAATGTTGTTAAAACGAAAAAAAAATCCTTAAGGAAGTGGTTGTTTTGTACCAACAAATATATTGCCAGGACACGTCTTTTCTAACTTTAATGGGTGGTTGGATTTGTTTACATTTTATCCGTTCTGTGTTTGGTCAAATGTCACCAAAGAATTATATATTTACATTGGACCCTACAGGAAAACATTACTTGGACATTTTCCTAAACTACTGAAGCATTTGAAATCACATGTTTACAGGAATGTTTTCTGGAAGGTCCTTTCGTGTATTTTAATAGAGGTCGAGCTTGGGATCAGTTGTGATTATTTTATACCCATCCTTACATTTGCCTTCCTTTCATTTCCTTCCTGTCCTTGGTACGCATGGATCTTCTCCACAATTTGGACAAAAATGTTGATTTTAAATGTCACAATTTACGTCTTAGAAGCCTACCGTATACTTGTTTGAATCTTTTATCTCTTCCTAAAACATTTTATTTGTGACAAGATGAGACATCGGATTGGTAAATAAATGATAACATTGTATCGCGGAAAGAGATGTGTAAATGAGAATATTGATGCACATGTGCAGTTTTATGGACTGTTCATCATTTTAGTGATGTTAAAGCTATAACAGGCGGCAGCAACCATTCCTTATAGAGGAAAAAGGAGGGGTTATATTTTCACAACTTGCCTCCGACAAGTTTTTTTTTGAAGAAAGGGAGTTTTTCTATATCTAATAATGTCCTCTTTTACTGTTTCTCTTCATTTTGCTTCATTTTAATGGTTTAACTCATCAGTGCATTTTTCCGTAGACAGATTTTTTTAATTCTTTGAAATTCAAAATATAAAATGTTTGGCAATCAGTTTGATAGGCCTAAGATATTGAATTATTTTTTTCCCAGAACAAACTTAGTCTTCTCCCTTCCATAATACAATGATTGTTGGCATATTATTTGGAAGATGACACCTTAATACAAGTGAAGTACTACAGTATGCATAATGGCAGCCTTAAAAATTGTTTGTTTGCTGTTTATTGACTTGCTCATAAAAACCTACCTACTTGAAAAATGTTTACTTTCATTTCGGAGAAGAATTTTTATATCACATTAACTCTATTGATGTCTTTTTGGAAAAAAAATCACCTATCTACCTACTCACATCCATAATTAGTTGTCGATAAACAGCAAACAATCTTTTAGTTATGGATGTCCCGGCATGCCTGACAGAATGACTTACAATAATTTTACAGCAACACTTGCCCTCCTCAGTTCAAAAATGTCCTTCTTAAATTTAAATATAAATCCAAGTATTTTGGGGTGGTTGGCTATTCCACTTAGTTTGTTGTCACATGTCACCATTACATTCTAGTATATTGAAAAGAGAGCAATTGCTTAACAAAAGAACTACAAATTTTTGCATGATCAATAAAATTATATAAAAATATATTGTGCTTTTCTAGCTTTTAAAACTGTGATAAATATGGTACGTAAAACATTGAAAGCAGACAACTGAATCCAGAATTGACACTTAACTATACTGATGACTAAGCTCTTCTAATATTAACAAAAATTGAATTTCATAGCCGATGTTTAAAGTTGACCTTTTTATAGTGATCACAAATTTTGCATCCATTCAGATATTACAATAATAATGTATTTTTTTATAATAGTCAACTCCCTAATGCAGTCATCAGGGAGTACATGTAGTCATACTTAACGTGGTCACGTTGTCCTTATACAATACATAACGGTCATCTCGCTTCTTTGCTCAATGTGTGACATAACAAGTAGACTGATAGACTGAGTCTATCAAAATCAACTGCAGGCTTCCTTGTTGTAATATTTCATTGAATGATTGTTTATGACTAAATTTTGTTCGATAAGAAATAAAAAAGTACAGGACAGGTATATTCGTTTTTGAACAGATATATCATGATAAGGAGCGGTATTTGCAAAAATAACAAGTCGCGAGGAGGTAAAATTTCCCGAGCCTGAAAAGCAAGTGAAATTTAGACCCAAGACTTGTATTTAAGTTAAGTTTTTAGACGTCCAGAGTTGTCAATGTAGACAGTAATTATACAAAAATGTTATAAGCGTATACCTGAAAGCAGATTTTTTTACAGTTGTTGGACTTGGAATTTTAAATCTATACTACAAGAATGCCACAGTAATAGACCAACCGCTAGATAATTCCATATACTATAGATATGTATCTTTCGTATTCAGTGACAATATTGCCGATATACCGACAAATACAGCGAACATTAACATCCACTGTGCGTATTATTATGGAACATACAAACAAAATGTGATTAAACAACGGCAGTAGAATACCGAAGGAACAAGGAAGCGATGACTACACAACTCGAAGTCCAAAGATATGGCAAAAACGGTAACAGATAAAAACAAAGACAAAACAAGGACTTGAGACAGCTACAATGCACGGAAACAAAAAGATAATTTTAAGAACTAAGGCACTCATAGTGTGAACTCCCATGAAAACCGGGAGTGACATTAAAATATAGAAGTAAACTCACCATTCACAAAATTGTAATTAGAATTTGAAAAAGGAGAAACTCAGATAATTACAACACAACTGGCTTTATATTATATAGGTTACACGAAGAATACAATTACAGTTTAAATTTATCCGATCATGAAGCCTGTGAATGGGTTTCATAGGAAAAAAAAACAATTTGTAAATTTTATTTGTTTTACTTGTGTCCATCTTTCATCCTCATTTTATAGATTCGTCATTCACCCCGCTCTATTGCTTAGTTTTACAATCTTATTCATTACCCACTGTTCATTTCGCAACTGTGCGTCATACTTTGTACGTGATGGTTGCTTTCTAAGGTGACTCACTTATCACATATTTGAATTTGTGTAAGATTTCGGAACTCCTCCGGTTTCTCCAGTTTAAATGGCTTAGATAATTTTGCACACAGACCTCCACTTTTTATTTTATGAATGTCTTCTATTGGTAAAATTAAGACCTCTGACAATTTTTTAGAAAATTCTAGATATAACTTCCTAGCTTTAAGACAAATAATAGTCTTAATGTTAAATCAATTCACCGCCAAATTTTCAATGTTATCTATCTACGCGAAAAGCACACGGACCTTTATATTTCTTTTTACTATTTCATCTAATATAAGTAAGAAAGGGATATGAAGTAAATGTACATGAGACAAAATATATACATATACATGGTTAAAAAAACGGCTATAAAGCTTAATTAGTTTCAATATGTTAAAAGAACATCTTGATATAAACAATTTCAGGAGTGAGCCTCCTTAAGTTTCCTTACCATTGGTATGAAATTGGCGTTCTATGATATATTATTAAAGAAATGTACACTTTTCAGAGCATTTAATATCTAATACTAAATATTGAGATTTTTTAACTCAGACTCTTTAATTATGTTTAAATATCATTTTCTGTGTTGACGGTTCTGTTCTCACTTACTTTACCATACAATGATTCTAGCCAAAGGTCGTTATTCTGTCTTGTAAAGCCAATATGTAGGCGAGATGTTCCAAAGGAAAGAAAAAAATGTTTGCTGTCATAACAAAAGAAATCCCTTGTATCCATTTTCTAGGTACTTAGTATAATTATTTCATGAAAACGTCAAAGGACAGTTTGAATATTGTTGTCACAATCAAATGTATTTGTCATCGTATAGGAGGTATTAAAGTAATAGTGAAGACAGAAACAATTGCAGAAACCTGTAACTAAAAACAACCACCTACAAAACGAAGTTGGTAGACTTTATTAAGTCTCTCGAATTAAGTTTGGAAACTTATTGTTTTGTGCCGTTTCTTATTAAGTCTCACAAAAAAGAGGAGACTTAATTGTTTTTATCACAGAAACCGTTAAGTTTAGTGAGGACACCTGACCCCAAAACTATTTTCGAACTCAAAATGGCTATTTTCTTAATATATTACTACTGTTGAATATACCCCCTATCTTTAGTAGAAATATTGGACCATCTTTCTAGATGTTTTTCTGAGATAAACGGGATCAAGTTACACCCCCCTTTCCCTTGAGTAATTAATCGAATTCCCATTTACTCGAATTTGACTATATTAAAAAATTATACATTTATATTCCTTTATATGATATCTTCAAAATATAAAAAAATCAGTATAACAAACCAGGCTTTGCCAGTTAATTTTATGTTAATTGACAATCCCGCATCCATGGGTAAAGTCACATGGATGTAGCGTTGCTCGACATCTAGCAAAGAATTCCCTTCAAACCAGTCCTAGGGTCGTCTTGAACTTACTGGAAGATATGAGTACCGCTCATTGTTGAAGACTTCATGGTGACTTCATGATGAAGAACAACTATAAAAGCTTTGTTCCTTTGCTTAGTTTTACCATCTATAAGAGACATTGTCTTATTTGCATTTACTCCAAACCCCTTCCTTGTTAAATTTAGACTAACGTTTGTCACTCCTGCAGTGTGGAGTCCGTAAAAAGATTCCCCGTGAGAAATGAATGCTCTATATAAATTTCAGTTATGGTGTACTTGTTCTTGAGAAAATTTTACATATGGATGCACTACCAAACTTCCTTTTTTTAAATTTTAATTTTTTTATCCCCCGCTTAGCGAAAGCGGGGGGTTTATGTAATGCAGTCCGTCCGTATGTACGTACGTGCGTTTGTAATGCTCCCCGATAGCTCTGAAATATTTTACGAAAGGATATGGAGTAAATGAACATGAGACCATAACACATATGTTAACTCCAACTGCAATAATTGTTATGAGCTGTATGGCCATTTCGGAAATTTATTCCTCATCAGCAGCACTAGAACCCAAACTAAGGAAATCCATAATTTAAAAAAAAATTAAAATTTTAAATCTCTAAATATTTAAAATTTTAAAATTTTAAAGGAAATCCATAATTTAAAAAAAATATTTACAATTTAAAATCTCTATAAGAGATACAAATTTGAAACTTGGTACCATATTAGAGTATGATCAGAAGTAGCGCACTGTCGATTCGGAATTTATGTCAAACGCCCTAGGGGTAAATTATGGGCGAAAATGAATTTTCGCGATATCCAATAATTGAAGAAATTTCTAAGGCCATTTGGGCTAGAAAGTTGAAACTCGGGAATCGACTCACATTTTATGTAGGAACTTCACAGAGGGTGTCGGAACTTTGGTATGACCCCTCAGAGCATGGCCTCTAGGGGGTCCAAAAAAAACGAAAAAAATCGATTCCGCTAGAACTCCTCTTACACCTTAACTCGCAGAAACATTGTAATACGGGTATAAAAAACACTATAAAAGTTGTCTCTGCCGAAGGTTTCGGAATTTTGAAATTTGCCCTCAGGGCGGAAAAAATGAGCGAAAATGTATTTCGAGATATCCAGTTATAAGTGAAATCTTCTAAAGTATTCATGTTTGAAAGCTGGAACTTTGTCTGCAAGTTCCATTATATGCATCTCATTTACTGATAATAGCGGACTTTTGGTATGACCCTAGGGGCATGCCCTTAAGGGGCAAAAAAATGTTAAACAATCAGTACTTATCAGAACGACTGGAACTTTATGTAAAATTTTGATTTTGTGGTTTATATTTTTATGAGGAATTATTGGAATTGCTCTTTGAATCTGTTCTAAGCTTTCAGAATTTAGACCCCGGTGCCAAATTTGGTAAATTTCCTGGAAATGTCAATGACTAATAATTTTTTAAATTACAACATGAAGTTTTATAATTAAGCAAATTTTTAATGTCATCAGCTAATATGAACACTAGGATTTCAAAAATATGATTCTAATTTTGGTAAATTTCCTGAAACTCTCCAAGACTAATTACTTTTTGGAATTTTACCTAGCAACCATATCTTTTTTGATGCCTTATAGTTTTAATGATCATTTTCAATGGTCAAATTACAAAAATATTTGATTCCAATTTTGGTCAAATTCCTGAAACTTTCAAAGACCCATTTTTTGGGGAATTCTACCTAGCAACCATATTTTTTTCAATTATTTAGAGTTATAATGATGAATTTCAACTATCAGGATGCAAGAATCTTTGATTCTTATTTTGGTAAATTTCCTGAAACTCTCAAAGACCAATTACTTTTTGGAATTTTACCTAGCAACCATATCGTTTTGATGCCCTATAGTTTCGGTGATGATTTTCAATAGTCAGATTGCAAAAATCTTTGATTCTAATTTTGGTAAATTTCATGAAACTCTCAAAGACCTACTATTTTTTGGAATTCTACCTAGCAACCATATCTTTTTCAATTATTAAGAGTTATAATGATGAATTTCATTTTAACTTGGGAACCCACTAAAACCCATCTAGCATATGGAAGATATGTACTTCACACATCTGCAGTGCAAATTTCATTACAATTGGACCTATGGAATTTTTTGGCTTTACTGTTAAAAATGTAAATTTATGTAGTTTTTGCGCGTGGTCTTTTGATTCTGACTGTTCTTTTGGCCACAAATTTTTAGTTTTTCCCACTTTGAATGTGCTGCCATCTGGCGTTAATTGATATACCTCACTGTTATCCGTTGCCCGAAAAAAGCACTAGTGTCTTAAACTAGTGGACGATTATAACATATAGACAAACACAGGGCACTCATCAAGTCGACTGTAAGAAAACTTGGCATTATAAAATAGTGAGATGTGGGCACTTTAAACAAATGGTCAAAATTAAAATTCGAAATTACAAAAAATAAATGCCCAAATTTGAAAGTATGATAGTATATCCAAATAAGAAATTCTCTCACGAACAAGTACACAATAAATGAAATAAATAGAAAGCATACACACAATGTACACATCTCTCATTAGGAATCTTTTTACGGACTCCACACTGCAGGAGAGAAAAACTCTAGTCGTAAATGGTGAATGAAAGGATATGGACTAAATGTACATGACACAAAGTGTCTACAAATACATGGTAAAACAAGCAAAGGAACAACGCTTTTATTGTTGTTCTTTATCTTGAAGTCACCATGCGGCCTTCAACAATGAGCCTTGATCATACCTCATAAGCTTCATGGCTGAGAGAATTTTGCACACGGACCCCCACTTTTCATTTCATGAATGTCTTCTATTGGTATAATTAAGACTTCTGACAATTTTTTACAAAATTCTTGATATAACTTCCTAGCTTTAAGACAAATAATAGTCATAATGTTAAATCAATTTACCGCCAAATTTTCAAATATCATCTACCTCCTCGAAAAGCACACGGACCTTTATATTTCTTTTTACTATTTCATCTAATATAAGTAATGAAGGGATATGAAGTAAATGTACATGAGACAATTCTCTACAAATGCAGGGTAAAAAACGGCTATAATGCTTAATCAGTTTCGAAATGCGCATATGCAGAAATTAAATTCACAGTAACTTCGGTATTTAGTTATTTCAATAGGTTTCAAGAACACCTTGATATAAACAATTTCAGGAGTGAGCCTCCTTAAGTTTCCTTACCATTGGAATGAAATTGGCGTTCTATGATATATTGTTAAAGAAATGGACAATTTTAAGAGCATTTAAAATCTAATACTAAATACTGAGATTGTTTCACTCAGACTGCTTAATTATGTTTAAATATCATTTTTCTGACGGTTCTGTTCTCACTTACTTTACCATACAATGATTCTAGCCAAAGGTAATTATTCTGTCTTGTAAAGTTAATATGTAGGCCAGATGTTCCAAAGGAAGGAAAAAAATGTTTGCTGTCATAACAAAAGAAATCCCTTGTATCCATTATCTAGGTACTTAGTATAATTATTTCATGAAAATGTCAACGGACAGTTTGAATATTGTTGTCACAATCAAATGAATTTATCATCGTAAGTGCAGAAACTTGTAACTAAAAACAACAACCTACAAAACGAAGTTGGTAGACTTTATTAAGTCTCTCGAATTAAGTTTGGAAACTTATTGTTTTGTGCCGTTTCTTATTAAGTCTCACAATCAAGAGGAGACTTAATTGTTTTTATCACAGAAACCGTTAAGTTTAGTTAGGACACCTGACCCCAAAATTATTTTCCGAACTCAAAATGGCTATTTTCTTAATATACTACTACTGTTGAATATACCCCCTATCTTTAGTAGATATATTGGACCATCTTTTTAGATGTTTTTCTGAGATAAACGGGGTCAAGTTACACCCCTCTCCCTTGAATAATTAATCGAACTCCAATTTACCCGAATTTGACTATATTAAAAAATTGTACATTTATATTCCTTTAAATGATATCTTCAAAATATAAAAAAAAAAATCAGTACAACAAACCAGGCTTTGCCAGATAATTTTATGTTAATTGACGATCCCGCGTCCATGGGTAAAGTCACATGGATGTAGCGTTGCTCGACATCTAGCAAAGAATTCCCCTCAAACCGGTGCTAGGGTCGTCTTGAACCTACTAGAAGGTATGAGTACCGCTCATTGTTGAAGACTTCATGATGAAGAACAACAATAAAAGCGTTGTTCTGTTGCTTAGTTTTACCATCTATTTGTAGAGACATTGTCTTATTTGCATTTACTCCATACCCCTTCCTTGTTAAATTTAGACTAAATTTTTTGACTCCTGCAGTGTGGAGTCCGTAAAAAAGATTCCCCGTCAGAAATGAATGCTCTATATTGAGATAATTTTACATACGGATGCACTACCAAATTTCCTTTTTTTTTAATTTTTAATTTTTTTTAATTTTTTTTAATTTTTTTTGTTTTGTTATTTCAAATTGTAATTGTGACCACCTCTTTATTGTTCCCACATCACATGATTTTATAAGGCCAAGTTTGCTTATTATTGGCTCGATGAGTGCCCTTTTGTTGTTTAAATGTGATTGTCTTCTATCAGTTTTTTGTCGGTCAATGGATAACAGCGATTGTAAGAACACTTTGCTAGTTAAGTTTATGTTTGTTGACGATCCCGCGTCCATTTATCCTAGGGTTAAAAAGCATTGATGTAGCGTTGCTCAACAATCAGGAATGTATTCCGCTCAAACCAGTGCTCGGGGCTGTCTGGAACTTGCTATGAGGTATGAATTGTTGAAGGCCTCGTGTTGACTGCAAGATAAAGAACAAGAATAAAAGCATTGTTCCATTCCTTAGTGTTACCATATATTTATGGAGATTTTGTCTCATTTGCAATTAACAGTAACTTCGGTATTTTGTTATTTGCATTTACTCCATATCCCTTCATTCTTAATTTTAAGTCTTTTTTAAAACTTTATCATTAAAAATTACCAAAACAATTAAGTTTTCTTAATTGTATATTATAATAACCTTTCGAAGGAGTTAATATGTTGTGAAAACAAAATTTAATGATTTTTAGCATAAATATGATTGAAAAAGTAGATTTTAAGTCTTCTGTTTAAACTTAATCATTAAAAATTACCACAACAATTCAGTCTTTTTTTTATTTTACTCTACATAAATCAAGTATATATTACAAAATCAAAATTTAAAGAATTTTAGGATAAATATGATCTGCAAAGTAGATTTTAAGTTTTTAGTTTGAACTTAATTATCAAATATGACAAAAACAATTCGATTTTTATGAATTTTTTTATAATAACCATTCGAGGGAGTTAATATGTTGCGAAATAAAATTTTATGTCTTTGTAGCATATATGTTGAATGAAAGGATATGAGTAAATGCACATTTGACAAAGTCTCTACAAATACTTGGTCAGAAAACAAGCAAAGGAACAACGCTTTTATTGTTCTATTTCATCTTGAAGTCCCAATGATGTGTTTAACAATAGCTTTGCTCATACCTCATAGTAAGTTCAAGACGACCCCAGCACCGATTTTAGTGGAATTCTTTGCTAATTGTCGATTAACGCTACATCCATGTTTTTCTGGTAATGGATGCGGGATTGTCAACAAACATAAATTAAACTGGCAAAGCGCTCTTACAATCACTGTTATCCGTTGCCCGACAAAAGCACTAGTGTCTTAAGCTAGTGGACGATTACAACATATAGACAAACACAGGGCACTCATCAAGTCGAGTGTAAGAAAACTTGGCGTTATAAAATAGTGAGATGTGGGCACTTTAAACAGATGGTCAAAATTACAAAAAATAAATGCCCAAATTTGAAAGTATGATAGTATATCCAAATAAGAAATTCTCTCATGAACAAGTACATCATAACTGAAATAAATAGAAAGCATACACACAATGTACATATCTTTTTTACGGACTCCACACTGCAGGAAAGACAAACTCTAGTCGTAAATGGTGAATGAAGGGATATGGAGTAAATGTACATGAGACAAAGTGTCTACAAATACATGGTAAAACAAGCAAAGGAACAACGCTTTTATTGTTGTTCTTCATCTTGAATTCACCATGCGGCCTTCAACAATGAGCCTTGATCATACCTCATAAGTCTCAGATACCCTTTTTAGTGCCTCAAATGCCGGGTAAAAAGAGTGCGTCAAAAATTTGTGCATGCTTATGATATGGTTGATCAGATGTCATTGTTGTAATGGTAAGATTATGTGAACTATTTTATTTTATTTTGTGAGAATGCTAGTAAATGTAAGAAACAAATCAATAAAAAGTGAATTTATTAGCAGCTTATTCGCTGATTGTTTTGATCATATGATACACAGCATGGGCGGTTTAGATAGCGTGTTCTACATATGGTGCAAAAATAGATTTACGCGTTCGGTGTATTTTATCTAGAAAAGTAATCCTTGATGATGTCTTTTTTATTGATAAATCTCCGAAACTGTTTGTGAAGGGCTTTCAGGCTAACATAGAGGCTATGCAAGTTCATAACGTATACGTTGAGGGGAAACTTGTGTATTGGCACTGTTTTTGCAAATTTTACAAATTTGGGGGTAATTTTTCAACTTTTGCAAATGTTGCCATGGAAACATACAGCACAAATATATTGCCAGAATGACACATTTGTCTATGCAATTTAATGAATTTGCTCCAAGGATTACAAATAGGTATATGTTTATATATCTGTCATTTCACACTTTTCAGTAAAACTTTGCAAACAAGACGTGAATCTTTGAAAAACAGACACATGAGAAATATCAAAGATACACGATTACATGAGACCATAAGGTAAACTGGCATGCAATGTTATAAGAAGAAAGGTCCATGTTTATTTAAAATATCATACAAATAGGGTCTTGTTTATTACATATCAATATAATTAACAACATTTTCATACTAATTTGTGAGAATATCCCTGAATTGTTTATTGAATTACCTTAGCAACCATCTGTTGACATTTTTGCAACCGTCATGAATTTTTATGAGGAGAATAGCATTTTTTTAATGGTAGTTCTCTGTTTTAAATTTTGGGCAAAATGGTATTTGAGGGTAGTGCGAAACATTGCGACACTATGATATCTTCCAGGAATAAAGGAAATTACACAAAAAGTTACATTAATCCGACTTAATAGGGTTGTAAAGAGGGAAAAATTTGTCGACAAAATATGCTTACTCAAGGTGCAGTCTTGAAATGCTTGTATTTGCTTTCTAGTGAACAAAGAGGATGTTTTTGACATAAACTATACCTAGTTTGTTTAGATGTTGAATTTAAAAGGCCAAACTAACAAGCTTTCCGTATTATGACCTGACTACCCCGCATTGACAGGGCATTCCCTATCCACGATCTGGGGACGCGCCCGGCAGATCTTTAGCCTATAATATATAAAATATTCAGGTGCCGGGACGAGGGGGTATATTCCTTGGTTTTGAACAGATATGGCAAGTTCCCATATATAATTGGTTTTCAGTCTAGCACCAAACTGCTGGCTACTGGGTTGGTGGATACGCTCAGGGACTACCAGTCCACCAGCAGAGGCACCGGCACAGTGGTTATAAAAACAATAAAAGTTACAAAGTTAATGTTAATTTCGTTGCTGCATATCCGCATTTCGACAATTTATATCTCTTCAAATAAAAATATGAATAAGCAGTTTAAAAATCATTTTCAAGTTAAATTATTATGTTAAAATGGGTGAGGTTGCCATGGAAATAAAACAGAAAACTTCAAGGTGCTTCAAATTTGATGAAAATTTACGGAAAGGTTGTTTATTAGGTACAAATATCAAATTTAGACCTTGAATTCTAAAACGGGACTTTGTATCTAAGCACGTATCTCTTGTTTTTCTATATTTTACTATAGGATATGCAGTAAATGAACATGAGACCATAAGACTTATGTTAACTCAAACTGCAATTAATTTTAATGAGCTGTATGGCCATTTCGGAAATTAATTCCTCATCAGCGCACTAGAACCAAAACATAGGAAATAATGTTAAAAAATGTATAAAGACAAACGAGATCCGAATAATCAGCAATATCAAATATGGCTAAGGACAAATTATGACGGAAGGAGTTAAACCTTAGTTTTAGAATTTACATAATAGTTCTAAACAGAGTGTAAAGATGAGATATAATCTCATGTATAAGTACACCATATCTAAGAAAAATAAAGAGCATACATCTCAAACATTGTTTTACCGAATCCACACGGCATTAAAAGACAAACTCCTGTATTTAATATTTACGAAAAGATATGGAGTAAATAAACATGAGACCATAACACATATGTTTACTTCAACTGCAATTAATATTAATGAGCTGTGTGGTTATTTCGGCCATATCTATATCTGTTCTTTCTACCTCAAAGATACTACCATTTTCTAGGAGACTAATGTCCGACTTCTACCAAACATGACTATCCGAAAAGGTGTAATCAGGTCTTGGAATTTTCAATATGGCACCGGTTTCCGTGGGAACAGAAAACAGGTGGCAAATTAAAGTGCTTCGATTATCATGAAACTTCACGAAAAGTTACCTAAGATATGGGTAATTGGTTTCAAATCTTCAATGCATCAAAATGGCGACCGTTGTTATAAAAAGGCGGAAAAATTGAAAGCTCTCAGAACTGAATGAAACCTACCATGGTAGGCGGTAGAATTTGGTAAAAAAGTTTGAGTTCGTATTAAAGACTATTGTATCAGTATCCTGAAACATAAATACATTTTCATTATCATTGTTAATATTTCCTTCGTGAACTTGCCCGAAGCAGAGACTGTTATACCTAGAGCTTTTAAACTTTATATGATACTAGCCATATATGTTAAATGTGCAAACTTTTTTTTCAAATGGGGTTAGTTCAGGGTTTATCCGAGTGACTCACATATGGTCTTAAAAACCCGAATTTGGTAAACTTCTCCGGAAAAGATCTCAAAGAAAATCACATCCAAAGTTGAAACGCCATAGGGTGTTATCCCGATTTGTCCAGATATGCAATCAAAACATTTTGACAATAGGGCCTAAAAAGAAGGGATAACTATAAAATTAATATGAGGATCCTCTAGAGAAATAATATCAATATATCTCAAGCACAATCATTATTAGCTGCATGCAGCCTTATGGTAAAATTGTAAGTCATATAACATTAAGTTATTAAGCGTTTAGAATCGTTGCCATGGAAACTATAAAAATTCAAATTTTGATAAAAACGTATTATGTTTTATATCAGCATTATGTATAAACTACTTCATAAGGGAATTCCAGCCCAATTTTTTTAATGAATGTTAATGGAAATCGTGTGGGAGACTGCGAACACAGTAATAACATGTTATCCTTCAATCTTTTCCTTCTCTTCCACTGAACCTCTCAAAGAAAATTAAAACTAGAGATTTGAAACATTAATTTGTAGGATGATACATATATCAAGATGTACAATTGATAAATATTTTTCAAAGGGGGTTTAATATGGGTCCATTTTGGAGCTGAAACATGCGGTGTGGTCTTCTATAGTAACCCTATGGTAAAAACACATCTTGAATGTTTTTTACTGTATGGTCACTATCTCAAAAACTATTGTCATTAGTTCCATAAACGTCGTAGGAAGGTTTTGTGCCATCTAAGATAGAAATTTGAACTTTTCAGATATAATTATATATTTCGTTGTCTAATAAAGGGCTACGCCGAGCACAGCATGATACGACCGCAGCGTGTCGAACACTGAAATTTGAACAAGTGTAAAATAAAATTAATGTGACACAGTAATTTGCTGGACACAATAAGGACCTTGTCACAGAAATTAACTGGACACAAACTGGTGAAAATGAAAAAAGCTCTTTTAATCCCTTACTACTAGGATATTGTAAGAGCTAAGAAATTCTGTTGACTACCATCAAGAGAAATCCAAAGAATAAAACTCATGTTGAAATCCAATGAAAAATAAAGATTTCACATGTTTTGAAGTATTGCAATTTGGCCCCTTTGAACCATTATAGCTTGGAAACTGAAGAGCAACGTCAAATATACTGCCATATCACGGAAAGCTTAAAAAGAGAACAATCCAAAGATAAAAATCCCATCAAAATCTAATGAAAAATAGACTTCACATATTTCTAATGATTGCAATTTTGACCTCTTTGACCCCTTATAGCTCGGAAACAGTAAGAGCTACCTCAAATCTGTTGACATAACCCTGAAAGCTTACATTGAGAGGAATCCAAAAAAAAAAAATCCCATCAAAATCTGACGTAAATAAAGATTTTACATATTTCTAAAAATAGCAATTTTGGCCCTTTTGACCCCTAATAGCTCGGAAACGGTAGAGCTACGTCAAATCTGTCGTCATACCTCTTAAAGCCTACAATGAGAGGAATCCAAAGAAAAAAATCCCATTGAAATTGGAAGAAAAATAAAAATTTTAGGAAATCTACATGTTTGCAATTTTTGCCCCATTGGGCCCCTGGTAGCTTCGAAAAGGAACAAGTTATTAAAAATCTAATGGTGCAGCGCTATGTTAATTTTTCATAAGGAATCCACTGCAAAAAACTGCATCAAAATCGGACTAAAAATAAAAAAATTAAATTTTTGAAATTTGCCCCCTTTGGGCCCAATTTATCTCATGAACGGCACATGCCACATGAAATTCGTTGGCATACTACTGATTGGAAATTTCCTCAAGAAGACACTGAAAGAAACCCCATCAAAATATGATGAATAAAAAAGATTCTACAGTCAAATATGTTAAAACATCAAATTTAACCCTTTTTGGCCCCTTTTCCCAAAACGGGTGGGGCCACAATGACCAATAAGCCAAGCCTTCCTTTT
>MJUU01039545.1:46872-60011 GCA_002080025.1 Modiolus philippinarum
TGTACGGGACCTCCCGGTGGAAACTTATGTATTAAGATTGTTAGAACTTTCTCATGAAAATGAAAATACAGTAACTTGGTATCGAACTATCCTTGCAGGTCGTGCGAAATCACACGAGGGGTGTCCTCAAGGTAAATTAATCGCCACACGTAAAAGCACGCAGAGAGGTACGGCTATACAAAAATACGCCCGAGATTGTTATACCTTGTATATGTTCATGAACGGTGACAACACCGGAATAAATGATCTTTTTAGAAAAGAGGAAAACAAACCCAGCGCGAGTGAAACACAAACTAGTGCTAGTACAAGTACAGTGGATACCAGAGTTACATAACCATCTGCGTTACAGCGACTCTGTAAATTAGAAGAGTCTGATACTGAGAACAGAAAATTTATTGATAAGCTTTAAGTCAAAAAATGACAAGTTGAAAATTGAGCTTTCGGATGTAAAAGAACAATTACGTAAACATGAAGTCCTGGCTGAAATAAAATTTACCCGGTATGACTCTAGCACTAAATTGCTTAATCAACAATCAAAAACTCTCGAAGAGTTTGACTCTCACGCATTTCAAGTCAGGGTAGATACAATTAGTGCTGATATACATAGACATAATAAATTAATTACTAATATCCAAAAGAATTTAAACGAGTTGAAGTCAACAACACAAAAATCATATGCAAATAACTAAATACCGAAGTTACTGTGAATTTACTTTCTGCATATGCGTATTTCGACAAGTTATGTCTCATCATTGTCGCGTCCCCAATGGGTGCCCCACAAACAGACAGGGTGAAAAATGTTGACAATTTTAATTCTGACGAGGTTGAAAGTAATACACATTCAACTGTAACGGGTGATCTGGCCGAAGTTAACGGCACGCCCGCACACCATGACACCCGTCCGAGTGAGACACTGGCGGATAAAAACAATGTCGAACATTTCAATTCAAATAAAAACAATGAGACATCCGAAACCAACGAAGAATTGACATACAGAATCCCAGTTCGAGCTGGTGGTAAAACGCAAAGTATCAAACCGATAAATGAAGACTTTTTCCGGAGTACAATGTAAGTAGGAGAAAATCAGCTAGATACTATATTGCTGGAATAGATGCACGATCAACTAGAAATGCTATAATGAATTATTTAGTTGAAAAGGGAGTTGATGTTGCCTATTTACGCCTGTTCAACTGTAGGAGTGACTCCCGCATTATATCAGCGAAACTGAATGTGTCTTGCAGCAGTGCAGCAGTTGTAGAATCAGAGAATTTTCGGCCGAAAGGAGTACGTTGTCGTGAATGGTTAAGTAATAGACAGTGGTACCGTACAGATGAAACAGATAATGAGCGCAAATAAAACAAAACTGACAATGGGTATTACAATAAACAAATGTTTTCTGTTTCTTATCGTACTTTCACTTGTGTTCATTATTATGAGTAACATTAATATTTTTGCCTGGAATGTCAGTGGAATAATGTCGTCAACTATTTGTTTGACATCCTTGCTTAAGCGTGTCAATTGTGACATTTGTATTCTATCCGAACATAAGCTAAAACCTTCGTCTTTAGATTATTTGTCCTCCATAGATTTTGATTATTTTTGTTTAAGTAAAGCAAATAGATTGCATGAATAGTATAATGCACACCATGATAAAGGCGGTAAAGCCATTCTATACAAATCTAGTCTGCAATTTTCAGTTAGTGAAATATGTAACATTGAATCTGAAAGGGTTGTTGGTATTGAATTGAAGAATCGGACAGGCAGATCTGTCTACACATTTGGGGCATACCTACCGTCAGATGAGAGTATTGAAAAATAAACAACTGAACTAAATATTTTAGACCAGGTATATTCATATTATAGTCAATATTGCTGGCGACATGAATTGAAGTTGTAATAGCCAAAATTTCACGCATACAAATAAAATCAAATCATTAGAATTGTCCAAGTTTGTTCAGCGACATAACTTACTGTATGCAGGTAATGGTGTTGATATTAAAGGTCCAAAGTATACATATATTACAAAACAAACAATGATTGATTACATTGTGTTTGATAATAATTTAGGCATCAAACACAAAATTACGAAATTCTTCCTGAGAGTTCTTTTAGCAGCACTTCTGATCATCTTCCCATATTGGCATCCGGAACGCTTGATTCATCTCCGCATCTTGTTAGCGCACCATTATTCAGTAAATCATTCGAGGATATTAATGAAGTTGCGTCTGTTCTGGAAATTGGTTAAACGTCGCAAGCCCTCAGATAGGCGTATATATCCGGAAATTATTTATAACGAAATTGTAAATACATCTCCAGAATCGGTTGCCGGTGCGTTCAGGGAATATTTTTTCAAAATTATATAAAAGCGTCGATTGTGAATCCTTCGACGTCGAAACAAAACGTCTTGCAGACCAAGAATATGATGAATTTTCCGCATCGACGCGTTCGTGTAATGAACCGATCCAAGGTGGAAATATTGAGGTAGTTGAAGTCGAAAATATTATTCGAAAATTAAAGCGTCGAAAAGCAGGAGGGTACAAATGTATGACCGTATGCAACATGGACACATGATATATGGGGGTAAAGCTGTCGCGACTTTTTTAACTACATTATTTAACAAAATTATAAGGATTGGTATAATACCCATAGATTGGAAATATGGTTTGCTTGTGCCCTTGTATAAAGGCAATAACAAATTGAAGAAATCTACTGATAGCTACAGACCTATTAGTTTATTATCGTGTGTACGAAAAATTTTTGAACAAGTATAAAACCTCGTTTAGAAGACGCGATTGGCGTTAATTCAATATTCCAAACCCACAACAGCAGGGGTTTCAGAAGGGCCTTAGCTGTCTGACCGCTGCCTTTAACCTCCAAGAAACAATATACTATAATATTGAACGTTCAAGCAATGTGTTCATTGCTTTCTTAGACAACAGAAAAGCTTTTGACACCGTGTGGAGGAAAGTACCGGTTTAATGTATAAACTTAAAAAACATGGTGTAAATGGCAAATAATTGCGTATGATAGACGATTGTCACACTAATACAAAAAGTGCAATCATTGTAAATCAATGTCAGTCAGAATTTTTTAATGTCAAAGAGGGTGTTCGCCAGGGAGGACTATTTTCTGGTTTACTTTACCTTATTTTTATAAATGGCATGTTAAACGAGATTGAAAAGGTGAACACAAATACAGGTATTATGAATATTTCCAGTTGTGCACCCTCCTTGGCTGATGATGTATAATGCATCGGTATAACCCCAGCGTCCCTCCAACGCATGTTGTGTGTCTGTAACGAGTACTCCGCTCGATGGCGTTTTCAATTTAATGGAAAAAAATCATGTGTGCTTCAATTCTCACTTAACACAAGATGTCCGCTACCTAACTTCGACTGGTTCATTGGAAATGAACATATTCCGATGCAAGATAGTCATACGCATTTCGGTATCAAGTTATATTCCAATTTCAAGTCTCGCGAAAGGACGTCTAACGCGTGTCGGAAAGGGAAAACTCATATTTTGCCTTAAATGGAATCACGTCGGAAGTAACCAATCCGAACGTCCTGTTGAAACTTTACAAATCAGTTGTCTTACCGTCTACATTATACGGCAGTGAACTCTGGAATAATACCAAGAATTCGGATCTTAACGTATTAAACACGTTTCAACATTTTATTGCTAAACATATTCTCCGTCTTAAAACGTATACCCGGTCTGATATGTGTGAAAGCATCCTTGGTATTCATCCTACTATTAGTCAAATTGAGAAAAAGAAATTACGTTTTCTTCATAAACTATGCAGTCTTGACGACAAGTCGCTACCGAAAAAAATATTTCATACCAGATTGTTTTCCTACTTATGTATCCTGAACGTAAACAATTGGGTTTTATTCCAGATATTTGTCAGATATTACAGCAATATAGTCTGCAAGAGTATTTTATGGAGTTCGTTAATAATGGTTCGTTACTGAACAAAAGTCAATGGAAAAATCTTGTGAATCGTAATATTGCAGCTGAACAATACATTCCGCGAAATATGTACAGTTCCTATCGTTGTTTATGTTTGTCTTTTGTATTTTTATTGTGGTTTTTTTTCTTGTGCAGTTCCTATTTACTTTCTGGCATGTGGCTATGTTTTTCGGCCATTGTAGGTGTTTCCTGTTATCTTTTTTATTCCATCTTTTTTAATTACGAAATTGCTGACATATGTTCCGGACTCTAGGCCGAAGACTTGTCACGGCTGTCAGCGATCGTATACCGACTTATTCGTACACGCGTGTTGTGACTGTCCTGTTACATTATCGTTGCGCAGCACATTTTGGGACTTAGTCATTGAAAACTTCGACTTAACGCCAGGAAGTTATATCAAGAATTTTATGAAAACTTGTCAGATGTCTCAAATTGAACTATAGAAGTCAGTCGTGAAATAAAAATTGGTGGTCCGTGCGCAAAATTATTTAAGCCATTGAGCTGGGGAAAACCAGAGAAGTTCCAAAATCTGACACAAATTCATGTGATGAGTGAGCCACCTTAAGGGTACTTACTGCATGAGGGCATTGGATATTGTTATATTGTGCAATATGTCGATTTACCAGAACCTGTTCTGGCCAGCTTACTAGAATAGAGATAACTTCAAAGACTACAGTCTACCATGCAGAGACAGTTACCCAGTTTTTAATACATTTTTTAATTGTCGCGAGGATTGTTACAAATCTCAAATTGAAATCTTGTTAAAATTTAACAATCAGACTGACATTATCTGTAGACATTTTTATATTGAATATGGACAACAAGCACAGTGAGGATTACAGTGCAAACACNATTCACATATACATGTATGCAGAACAAGTAAGATGATGAAAGTACCTAGCCCTGTTAGTACAAGACAGACAGCATCATGCACCAACATACATGTGCAACTCTACCTGTCATCACATATAAGTAAGGACACCTCGTGAGATACCCGACATACTATATTCAGGATGCCCTCATTGCTGGTCATAATCAGATCACCTGTTGTGATCAGTTTATGTGTTGATTACAGGTGAAATAAATTTTCCTGCTCCCTATCATAAAATTTGTCTATGAAATGGTCAGATCTAACATGAAAATAGCAATGTGTTTCGTGTTTAATTTACATTAGTTCAGTTCAGTAGAGCTGTACATTTAGATATAGAAAGGGACAATCAATCAAAGTTACGGACTAAATATTTAGCTAGCTTAAGAATTCGAACTGCTAGGAAAACCGTGTATGCTCTGATTGGGGCTAGTTTGCATGGACTTAACGGTGTATCTCCAAAATGTTCTATACATATGGTTCGTTGCTTTGTAATTCCAAGATTAATCTTTGGACTAGATGTTACAAGAATATCAAAATCTGACTTGAAAGCTATTTCAACCTACTTTTCAAAACTAATTAAATTCAAAATTTGCCAGAGACGACTGCGAACTCAGCTGCTTATTTACTTGTTGGTCAGATACCACTCAGTGGTATCATACCAGTAGAAGCTGAAATACATAAACGTATACTGAATCTTTTTGGAAGCATTATCAGAAACTTTGATTCCGTAGAGAGAGATATAGCTTTGAGGCAGATTGCACTTAAGGGAAAAGACTCAAATTGTTGGTTTACGTTGGTTTCAGAATTATCAGATCAGTATGAACTGCCGTCTCCTCATGATATTTGGCAATGTCCGCCATCCAAGGAAGCATGGAGAATTATAGTAAATACATTTGTTAACGATTTTTGGATGTCCAAGCTTAAACTTGAAGCTTCTGAAAAATCATCATTTTATTTGAATTTAACAGACTCTGTGTTTGGTAAAGTCCATAACATTTGGAATAGCTGTGGTACTGAGCAATATGCATTGAAATTAGGAAACCTCAAATGTCTTCTGGCAACTGGGACCTAGCTATTTATTCGAAAGTGATAAAGCAAAATTTTCAAACTACAAGAGCAGTGCTGTATGTAAACTTTGCAGGCTTGAAGATGAGGACATATATCATTTTTTACTGAAATGTAAGGAATTTAACTCAACAAGGAAACATTATATCCTTTTGCTTAAAGAACGTTTGCAGAACTCTAATGTAAGTGCAGATGTCATTAACAGTATTTTTTATTGTGATAAGAATATAGTTCAGCTTATTATTGACTGCTCGAAGTTTTACTTCTTACCGAGTGCAACTAAATATTATATTGAGTCTATCTCAAGAGGACTTTGTTATCAACTGCATCTTAAAAGAACAAACTTGCTAGTTACGAGGACTTGAATTACTTATAGTGATGCTTTTCATGGAAGCCAAAGCCAGTAATGAATGTTATTAATAAACAGTTTAGAGTGTAATTTCTAGACAGCCCTGTATATATGATGTACATATTTTGGGATGTGGTATTAATTTGGATATGATAAAAAAGTACAGTGTGATGTTCAACGAGTTATATTACTACAGTTCATGCTACATGTGTCAGCCATCGTGAAGAATAAATAATAAAATTTTACGCGCTAAACTGCGTGTTTATCCTGATAGAGGATGAAAATACAAAGAAGTATCAAGTATCAAGTATCAAAGGTGTCATGGCACATAGACAAAGTGGAAGGCGTCATGGCACAATGTGGAAGTCGTTGCAAGAATACCAAGTTTTTTTTCAATATTTCAAAGCTGACAGGCAATGATTCGTACAGAAATCATTGTTATACATCCTTATTATTTGTAAAAAGATGACATTTACTGATTACGAACTTACCTCGCTGCACGATTGAAAAAATGTTCTTTCGGCGTCAAAAATCGCTGAAGCATATGTTTACTGCTTAAAAAACAAGTCATTTTGAATATATCGGCATTTATCATGAAATATATCACAAAATGTATCAATTAAAGGCAGTAAACTCGTCAATTTTGTCAGCAAACGTGAACCATGGGAACCGATAAATTAATTTTAAAATTCCGTTCGGACCGGAAAGGGGCGGAATGCGGGAAAATTTTACTTTTATTTCACTTTTGAAAAAGTACGTGCGGGCGGGTCCGACGAACATGAAATTAAATTGGTGTGGCCTAAGTTTTTATTTTATTTTTTTAAACTCAATTTACCTAAGACAAAAGGTACAAGTGGTTATATGAATACTTGAATGGGTAAATTATGTGTTTTGTGATTTTTACTTAATTTATCTGATTTTTGTTTTGATTGAATTTGGCCACCTTAAAAAGAGAATTGGTTTTCTTCATTTAGAAATATTGCATATGTCTACAATCTTCTTCCCATGTGCGGAGACGCAAAATCAAAAAGAAAGGATAGCAGTTAAATAGCTTTATTATTTGAAAATCCGAATACTGTTATCAAACGTCCAAATACCGAAACTGCATAACATAATAGTTTCCCAGATTTTCTTCATATAAAATGTCGTTAAGTAACTTTTCAAATAATTGGTTTCGAATCAAGCATTTAAGTGCGCGACGAATTAGGGTCGTGATACAAAATGAGACTTACAGTCTATAGGGAGGGGCGTGAGTGGCAAGAAAAGAAACAAGTGCGCACTGAAATTTTGATGTGTAAGTTCTTGACTGCTTAACGCTCTTCAACGCTGATTAAAATCAAAACGTGGAAATTCCACTATGCTTTATCAACAATTTTTATTTCCTATGTTTATGTCATGAAAACAAATCTTCTTTGATATATTAATATGTTTAGGTAGCAAGCAATTTAATCCATTAATCATTTTATAATACAATTATTTCTAAAACTTTCAAATTTAGAAAATATTTTAAGAACTAAAGAGTGTCTATTGCATAACTCTGTCATAGCTATATACAATAAATACTAAATTTGATCTTTTAATTATATCATATTAATTGGACAGCTGTTTTCTGTCATCTTTCGCAAATCTCTCGGTGTAGAACAACAGCAGTAGAACACCGAAGGAACGAGGGGTTGGTAATTCCAAAAATCAAAGTCTACAGACATACAAATGTATAAAAAAAGAGAATACAGAAAAACAATGACATTAGCCAGTCACAAAAAGCAGAAACAAACCACAACACCCAAATCCAAGACACCAGAAATGTTTTGATATAACCGAAGAACTGAAATGAAGAGACAGGAGTTGCCCAAATGATCATCCACAGAAACTGAATTTGCAATGACTTTGCTATTTAGTTAGTTTTTTATTTGCTTTTATATTATGAAGATCATATTGGTTATTTGTTTTTATAGTTTGTTTTCTGCAGTGTCAGCCTTTTCACTGTATTTTATATGAGAGGCATTGTAGAGAACTGTTCAATAGTTTTGCTAAAGTCGATATTCTAAGTTACTTCAATGTGCTTTAGGGACGCGGTCTTGTAAAGTGTAACTTTTACAAAATACCGAATCTTCGAAAGTTTTAGTGCAGATAACATTTAAATATAGAAGACCAAAAAAAAAATTAAAACAGATAACCTTAAGGATGAAAAGAAATGCCAAATTCGGGTACGGGCAGAATATAATACTAATAATTCTAGATTTTAGACATAGAAACTTCAAGTTGGCTCACTTATCACACTTTTGAATTTATGTCAGATTTCGTAACTCCTCTGGATTACTCCTGTCCAGTGGCTTCAAGAATTTTTCATAAGAATAACACTATTTATTTCATAAATGTCCTCTAAAAACAAATTATAATAAGTCATCTGACAAGTTTTCATAAGATTCTTGATATAACTTCATAGCTTTTAGACAACAAAATAGCCCCGATATTAAATTACGAGAAAATCCAGAGAAATCCATTTCCTGCCAAATTTTTGAATGCCTTGTTCCTCTGTTAAAAGCACACGAACCTATATATTTCTTTTTTTTTCATTTCATTTAATCTAAAATGCTTCATAAATTATAGTAGGTTTCAAGAAATTCTTTATGTAAAGAAAATCAGGAATGAGCCCCCTTAAGAACAGTAACAAGATACTGGACAACTGAGTTTTGATACTACAACATCGTAACTACTCTGGATACTATAGGGAAACGGGATAGAGAAAGGGGAGGTTTGGGTACCCATAAACCGGTTTAACCCTACCGCTGGCTATCCCGAGTTCCTATCGTTATCTATGTTTGTCTTTTGTCATTTTATTGTTTTTCTTGTGCAGTTCCCTGGTTAATTGTGACATGTGATTGTAATGTTCGGCCATTGTAAGTGTTTCCTGTTATCTTCCTTTCATTAATGTATAAGAAACTAAAAGTGTGATAAGTAATCCAGACCACCTGTTTTAAGTGCCCACATCTCACTATTTTATAACGCNAAGTTTTCTTACATTCGACTTGATGAGTGCCCTGTGTTTGTCTATATGTTGTAGTTGTCCATTAGCTTAAGACACTAGTGCTTTTGTCGGGCAAAGGATGACAGTGATTGTAAGAGCACTTTGCCAGTTTAATTGATGTTTGTTGACAATCCCGCACCCATGACCAAGAAAGACATGGATGTAGCGTTGCTCGACAATTAGCAAAGAATTCCGCTAAAACCGGTGCTAGGGGCCGTCTTGAACTTACTATGAGGTATGAGCAAAGCTCATTGTTGAAGGCCTCATGGTGACTTCAAGATGAAGAACAACAAAAAAAGCGTTGTTCCTTTGCTTGTTTTTTTACCATGTATGTGTAGAGACTTTGTCTCATGTGCATTTACTCCATATCCTTTTATTCACCATTAACGGTAATATATCTTGGGTTATGTTTGTGTTACCCTCGAAGACTTACGGTAAAAAGGTTAGGTTATGTTTTTGTTACTCTTGGACACTAATGATAAAAGGTTTGGCAAGTTGATATGTAGATAGATCACAAGGTGAAAACATTTGAATCTATTTTTTTTTAATTTAGTGCATTATTCTGATTTTAAAAAGATCAAATATATACGGATATATTTTGTAACACTGGTTTCTTCAAATGTGTTGTCTGGATGTGATTGCCTTTACCTTGCCTAGAACAATTATTCATGTTCTTATACCTGATATCTCTGATTCTATACACAATGTGCATTTTCAGCTTGCAACTAATAATTTAAGGGTAAATTCTATTTTATATCAGTCCCTTGTGGAAAAATTTTAAGTGTCGGTCCGAGCTGTTATTCAAGATACGTTTTTTTACTTAATACTAGAATGATTATTTCTTTTCTTTTTCATTGTTACTGTCTACGACCAGACACTCTTGCAATGGAAAGGGTGTTTCGCGCGTCATAAACAGGTTTAACTTACCATTTCTTTTGAAATGTCTGTTCCAAGTCAGGACCAATGCGTTCTACAATTTGTCAGTGAATTTTCCACCTGCTTTGTCTTTTTTCCTCTTGAACTTTGGCTCCTGACAATGCTCTTACGTAATTTTGTTTAACCCCCATTTTCCAACTTCTTTGTGATAGCGTACTGTTTAAATTATTAATACAACTTACGCCAGTCTTAAATATGATGCTAACTGAAAGAAACTACTTCTAAAAGCTTACATCTCAGTTTTAATTAATTGTATTGTTCATTTTCTATGGGGTTGTTATAGACCAATCTTCCAATTGTAATGACTTGAACGCTACTATTTATAAAAACAAAATACAAAATGCAAATATTAAGAATATTAAATTATACAATTTATGCCATACAAATCGGCAGGGGTATAACGTTTCATCTTCTGCATGTTAGAACAAACTTTCTGAATCTGCATTTATTCCAGTCAAAGGTCCAACATGTACCAATATTCTATGTTAGGTGATGAATTTTGATCAAAGAATGATATACCGCTAATAGACTACATTAAAAGTATGTTTGATCTCACAGCAATTGAACTCTCTAGAATTGATTTGCTGTGTCTAAAATAAAATGCAACGAAAACATCAACAAAATATCTAAACATTTTATTGCCATATTGTATCGACTTTCACATTAATTCATTGGTATCACTTTTACTGGTATGGTATATTGCACAGATATACTGTTAGTGTTTTTTACTACATGAAAGCCAATTTTTGATAAGTAAATCTGCTAATTCCGTTTGTTTTGCCATTGCTTATAGCTAGAGTACGCTGACGCCCAGACGACATACAGACCACACTATGATCACGATTACATACATGAAAAAATAGAAGTAATTCAGTTTACAAATCATATAAAAGATTATAAAACACAGCCCAACATACTAGTAAATAAATTAGTCTTCCTAAATAATTTCCCATACAAACATTCTTGTTAAGTAATTTTTGGTTTCATACCATACCAAACATTGGCTAATGCTTAAGGGCAAAGTTGACAGCATGAAGATATAAAAACTAAAAGGAGTTTTGCGATCATTATTACATTAATCAAACGCTTATTTCGTCAACATAAAATATCTCAGGAAAGGGAACTCGCTGACAATTACGACATTATGAGACAGGACGTATACAGGAAAATAACTTCAAGCACTCAACGTAAATTAATTTTCAGAAGTATCATACAAAATACTAATATTCTTGTTATTGTATACCTGAGTTCCATCGTTCAAAGCATCATGTGCCTCTTCGACCAATTCAGAAATTCTCTCTTCTACAGAATTCTGTGACTTTATTTCTTTATTATCCATTATGAACAAAAACAAACACTTCATATCATATATGATTTGATGATTACTGAGGGAAACTAGTTCCAAAAGTTGGTAATTCAGTACTAATGCCAGTTAAAAGAACCAGAGACCTTCAGAATCATTGCTGCAATCGTGTTCCTCCTTTTTGAAGTTGTAATAGATCAATCTTTCAGTTGTATTGACATGTATACCACTGTTTATCAAAACGAATTCTAAAATGATGCAAAATATTTGAACATTAAATTAAGAGTCATGCATGTCAGCATGGGTAGTACGACCCCCTTGATAACGCTTCATGATGTCAACCTTCCAAATCTGCAATTATCCTAGCGAGAGATCGAACATACATGAATCTGTATTTAACGCAAGTGCTGTAGGTTATGGATTCTGATTAAAAAAAGATCTAGTGCTATGGGCCAACAACATTAAAACCATGTTAGTCCTCACAGCATTAGAACCCTCGTCAATTGATTTGGTTTGTCTGAAATCATAAAACATAATGAACAGCTTTTCTAATAAATTGTTTAAATAACTACATATGCGCTTGATGACATGAAATTCTTTTACTGATTAGTAATGCTGCTAATTCTGATCTATACACGGGTTAAATATACGAAAAGATCAGATAAGCATCCCTCCTTTACAATTATCATGAAAAAACAATGACAATAAAAAAAGTTTTTTTTTTACCATTAATTATGAAAAACGATTATAATTAACTAGAATATCGGACACAATACCATGTGTTCTGAAATAGCTTGAATACTTGGCTTCATTAGGGACCGACCATTTAAGTTGAAGAAGGGGGGGGTCGGTTTTTTTTCTGGACAGAAAATTTGTTTAACTAGTACAAACAAAATATTTTTTTTGAAAATAAACATTATTTTTGGGCAGAAAGCCCCATCCAGAATATTTTTTCATCACTATTGTAGCCGAGAAATTTTTTTGCACAAAAAATCAGAATCAGAATATTTTTTCGAAAAAAACATAGCCCCCTCCCCCCTTCAGGTTAAATGGTCGGTCCCTTAATAGCATTAACATATAAACAAAGATATTCACGATAATTGCTATATTGCAGACATACTGAAGGCCTACATTATTGGATAATGCACTGGACTATGTTGACGCCTAGTGTAGGGCTATATCAGAAAAAAAGTCTGTGGCCGTCTTTGTATTCTTATCGACACTAAATCCGTAACAATACAAAATCTGAAGCAACTGACATTTACATAGCATATGGAATTACAGATATATAGCATCTATGACTTAAACCGATCATGATTTACAAGACCACGTGTTCTGAAAAATATTGATATTTTGCCTAAGTAATGACACCAATATAAAAACAATCAAATTCTTATTGAAACACTTTAAAGACCTTTTTAAGACATAATTTAATGAGGTAATAAAGTGTCAAACAATATTGTCCTGTGTGAAAAATATTATTTATACTTATCATTCTGTTTTTTAAGAAGAAATTCAGCAAAGGCAGGCATATTATGAAGTACACTGCAATACTGTGAAACTACTATTGTTTGTGGGATTCCAATTTTCGTGGATTTCGTTGGGGGGGGGGGGGG
>MJUU01039548.1:2314-47535 GCA_002080025.1 Modiolus philippinarum
ATAGCGTGACCAAAATGCAATCATTGAATTTTATATTTTGAGCTTCTACAAAATGACTTTATCATAGAATTTAATTTACAATGAACAGCAATTTACAATGAAATAATCTCTTGCTTTGGAATAAAAAACTTGTAGTACTTCGTACTAAGCCATATCATACAAAATAATAATAATCATCATCATCGTCATACTAGTAATAATAAAAACATAAATAAAGTAAATTAATTAACAATATTATAATAAAAATATAATCAACAAGAGATTTCATTGTAGCGAAGCAAGATCTTGGTAAGTAGACCATACTGCGAAAAGTTTTCTGGATAATGCAGGTTTGTTTTTACATCATATCATTGATTTTAATAAAGAGGATACCACTTAAGAGATATTAGGAAAAAATATCACCGTAGAAAGGGAAAATTGAGTTAAACATATTGCTTTTCACAGATTCGACTTTAATTAAAAATAAAGGAAAGATTTTCCTTAACAGTTTCCCTTTTGTGTAACTGTGATAAATATCCACAATCATTTTCATTGAGAAAGTACTGCAACTCACCTTAAAATCAGCACATCGCTAGTCGTTAAATAACTTTCAGTCTTACTCAATATCGTGTGACATATCTTCATCCCAAGTGCAATTACAATTCGTTTCTTATGCAAAAAAAAACAAATTTTGAAATGCATTTAAACTCTAAGTAAATGACAGCAAACATTGTGCTATAAATTTTGACAAATTGATTATAAACATTTTAAAGCCTATAGTTCTGAATGGCTCATGTAATGGAGAATATTTTTTTTATTATATTTTTCAGACATTACTCACATAAGCGTGAAGCAAGAGTCACGCAAAATACTATTCTCTGGCATATATTTATTAATTACACATTGTCATTTAAAACCTATTGTTCTGAATTGCTCATTTAATGTTGAATACTTTCTGATTTTTTTCAGACATTAGTCAAATGAACGCAAAGCAAGAGACACTTTGTAAGTTTTTCTTATTATTTAAATCACTTCTTGTTAAATGCATTTTTATATATTTTAAAGTGTATTACAATCCAACAAATTACTGGAGGACTTGATGTTCATTCTTTTTAAGATTGTACGTTTCAAAAATGAAATACAATGAACATTTTCGTCAAAAATGATAACTGTTATTGCAAAAAAGAATGCAAAAATGGATGAAATAACAAAATACCGAAGTTACTTTTAATTTCTTTTCTGTAATACATATGTCTCATCAGTGCAGATCAAACCAAAACATTTGAAAGTCCATTAACCGAAAGTTCAATATTTGTTATAAAAATGGCAACTATTAGAACAATTAAGAAAAAGAAAATGGATGAAATATATGATGAAACTTACATACGTTTAAGATTATATACCTCTATGCTTATGACTGTTTTTGAATTTAAGACGACGTGTTACTGTACGTAAGCAATATAGCTTGCATTAAAAAATACATAGCTTATTCTGTTGAAAAATAGTGTTAATTAAAAATCCCTTTTATTCAGTCATCTCATTTTTCTAACATCTCCTTGTTGCTTCATTAAAAAAGCTTAACAAAACACTAAATTACATTTTGCTAACGAAAAACAAGCTGCTCCTAAGCAATGTTCGTTCTTCAAGAATATATTTAAAATATTGAAATTTAAAAAAAAAAACAGCAGTTAATAATAATAATGATGATAATTAAAATATCTATGAACGAATAGCTAAATTCAGTAATAATAATAATTATCATAATAAACTACTGTTTTAATTGTAGTGAAACCAAATCTTGGTAAGTAGAACATACTTTGGGAGATAAGTCATCATGCTGTATGCTTTTAGATAATATCATTGCATTCATTTTTAATTATAGGGTAACATGTGAGATAATACACATAATTACATAAGTTGATGAGAAAATGGTATTAATGTATTTTTTTTTACGAAAAGGGGGATTTTCTTGCAGCATTTCCATATGTGATCAAATCGGTTCCATGTCTCTTATTACATATATATATTTTAGAATTAATAATTCAGCGAACTAAGTTGCTTGCTATGGTTGCAACGTCACCTTTTGTATCATAAATAAAATAATGTTTCCTATCATGCTTCAGTAATATATTAGAATACAGTCCATTACAAAGATGTTTAAGCTTCCAATATTCCTTCAAAAAATTAAATTAAATTCGGCAAACATGTTGTATACTTTCTTTTCAAACAAAGAGAAGGAAAACGATGTGGTAGTTACTTTGTTCCGATGTTACTATTACAAGAAAAATAAATTAATCCCTTAAGCATTTAAGAAAAGGAGTAAATGTCTATTGTTAACTTTTAATTACAAACATTGAAATAAATTCCTTTCCAATTTTAGCGAAATTCATTTTGAACATTATTTTGATTTGGTTGTAGTTCCGTGTTATTTCTTTTCCATCCGACTTTAAATCCATTTACATTTCAATTCATACAGGGATTCCAAATATACAAAACATGAAAAATTTTCTATCATATCAACTGTATATTGATATCTCTTTAGTGTACTAATAAATAGCAATCGGTCTAATTACATTGGACATTTAAATGTATTTATGATTTTGCAGGCAAGCGAGATGTTCGTAAGTATCATACTTATATTTTTGAAATTATAGCGTGACCAAAATGCAATCATTTAATTTTACATTTTGAGCTTCTACAATATGACTTTATCACAGAATCTAATTTACAATGAACAGCAATTTGCTCTGAAACAATCTCCTGTTTTGGGAGGAAAAACTTGTAGTACTTCGTACTAAGCTATATCATAATTGTAATAATCATCATCATCATAATAATAATAATAATAAAACGATCAATAAAGTAAATTAATTAACAATATTATGATAAAAATATAATCAACAAGAGATTTCATTGTAGCGAAGCAAGATCTTGGTAAGTAGAACATACTGCGAAAAGTTTTCTGGATAATGCAGGTTTGTTTTTACATCATATCATTGGTTTTGATAAATAGGATACCACTTAAGAGATATCAGGAAAAAATATCACCGTAGAAAGGGAAAATTGAGTTAAACATATTGCATTTGACAGATTCGACCTTAATTGAAAACAAAGGAAAGATTTTTCTTAACAGTTTCCCTTGTGTGTAACTGTGATATATATTCACAATCATTTTCATTATTCAGAGAATGAGAGAATACTGCAACTCAGCTTAAAATCTTCAAACTATTTTGAATCAGCACATCGCTGGTCGTAAAATAACTTTAAGTCTTGCTCAATATCTTTTGACATCCATAGCATCATCCTAAGTGCAATAACAATTCGTTTCCTGTGCATTAAAACAAATTTTGATATGCATTTAAACTATAAGTAAATGACAGCAAACATTGTGCTATAAATTTTGACAAATTGATCATAAATCATTTTACGAAAGGATATGGTGTAAATGAACATGCGACCATAACACATATGTTAACTCCAACTGCAATAATTTTAATGAGCTGTATGGCCATTTCGGAAATTTATTCCTCATCAGCACTACTAGAACCTTAACAAAGGAAATCAATTTTTTCAAAAAATATTTAAAATGCATGAAACCAAACAAAATCCGAATAATCAGTTATATCAAATATAGATAAGGACAAAACTATGATGGAGGGAGTTAATCCTTCGATTTTAGATTTTACATTAATTTAGATAATAGTAATTGAACAAAGTGTACACATGAGATATTATCACATGTACATGTACAAGTACACCATATTTAAGAAAAATAAAGAGCATACATCGCTACCACGGGGAATTGTTTTACCAACTCCACACTGCAATAAAAGACAACCTCCTGTATTAAATATTTTACGAAAGGATATAGTGTAAATGAACATGAGACCATAACACATATGTTAACTCCAACTGCAATAATTTTAATGAGCTGTATGGCCATTTCGGAAATTTATTCCTCATCAGCAGCACCAGAACCTTAACAAAGGAAATCCATTATTTCAAAAATATTTAAAATGCATGAATTCAAACGAAATCCGAATAATCAGTAATATCAAATATAGCTAAGGACAAAACTACGATGGAGGGAGTTTATTTTTACGATTTTAGAATTTACATAAATTTAGATAAAAATAATTGAACAAAGTGTACACATGAGATATTATCTCATGTACAAGTACACCAGATCTAAGAAAAATAAAGAGCATACATCTCTACCACGGGGCTTTGTTTTACCAACCCACACTGCAATAAAAGACAAACTTCTGTATTAAATATTTTACGAAAGGATATGGTGTAAATGAACATGAAACCATAACACATATCCAAAGAAAAAAAATTTAGCCCAGTCTCTTAATTTCAGCCTCCGCTACATAGACGATGTACTTTCTCTTAACAATCCTGAATTTAAGGAGTATTTACATCAGATCTATCCAAATGAGCTTGAAATTGAAGCAACAACTGAAACACATTCTTCAGCTTCGTACCTAGATCTTTTATTGTATATTGACGGAGATGGACGTTTGAAATCTAAGCTATATGACAAGCGTCATGATTTTAATTTTCCAAGCGTGAACTTTCCTTTTCTTAGCAGCAATATACCTACCTCTCCAGCCTATGGAGTGTACATTTCACAGTTGATTCGTTACTGTCGAGCGTGTAGTGTGTACAGTGATTTTTTGAACAGAACAAAACCACTGTCACAAAAGCTGCTTAGTCAGGGATTTGTTCAACCTATGTAAATTTCATCCCTCAAGAAATTGGACGGCCGTCACCATAACATCATTGAAAGAAAAAAACGTGTCAGTATCCCAAATGAAAGTGGACATTTTCAGCTAGATTCCCGTCTTCCCGGATTTGACTACCGACTTTGACATTTTTCCGGATTGAATCACTCACAGTGTGACGGGTGCTGTTAACAGAGCAGGACATGCTTACCCTTCCGGAGCACCTGATGTCACTCTCAGTTTCATTGGAGTTCACACTATGAATGCCTTTGTTTTGAATGTTGTTATCTCTGTTTCTGTGCTTTGTATCTGTCTAACGTCATTGTTTTTTTTTTGTGTCGAACGTCATTGTTTTCTGTGTTCTCGTTTTGGCCGTGTCTATGGACTTCGATTTTCTTAAATTTCACTCCTTTGTTCCTTCGGTATTCTACTGCCGTTGTTTTATGTTAACTCCAACTGCAATAATTTTAATGAGCTGTAAGGCCATTTCGGAAAATGTATTCCTCATCAGTAGCACTAGAACCCAAACAAAAGAAATCCATAATGTCAAGAAATATTTAAAATGCATAAAATCAAACGAAATCCGAATAATCAGTAATATCAAATATAGCTAAGGACAAAACTACGATCGAGGGAGTTAATAAAAGACAAAAATTTTAAAGCTTATAGTTCTGAATGGCTCATGTAATGCCGATTATTTCTTCTTCTTTTTTTCAGACATTAGTCACATAAATTTCATATTTTCTTACCATTTGAATGATATCTTGGTAAATTTATCTTTATAGATTTAAAAGTGTATAAAAATCCAACAAATACAGGAGGACTTGATGAAAATTCTTTGTAAGATTGTACATTTCAAAAAATAAAAAAAAAACAACATTTTTTATAATAAATAACAACTATTAGAACAAACAAGAAAAAGAGAATGGATGAAATATATGATGAATCTTACATACCCTTTAAAATTATATACCTCTATGGACATGTTACGATATGTAAGCAATATAGCTTTCATCAAAAAAATACATAGCTTATTCTGTTGAAAAATAGCTTTAACTAAAATTCCTATTTTGCAGTCATCCTATTTTTCTTACATCTGCTTGTGGCTTTATTAGTAGAGCATAACAAAACACAAAATTACATTTTCCTATAGAACAACAGGTTGCTCTTAAGAAATGTTCGCTATTCAAGCAAATAGTAAAAGCACTTATTACAAATATATGGAGTTTACAAAAGCAGCAGTTGATAATAATAATAATAATAATAATAATAATAATAATAATTAAAATAATTAAAATATCTATGAACGAATAGCTAAATTCAGTAATGATAATAATTATAATAATAAACTATTGTTTTAATTGTAGTGAAACCAAATCTTGGTAAGTAGAACATTCTTTGAGAGATAACTCATCATGCTGTATGCTTTTAGATAATATTGCATTCATTTTCAATTATAGGGCAACATGTTCCTTAGATAATACACATAATTATGTAAGTTGATGAGAAAATGGTATATATGTACTTTGTTTTTATGAAATAAAAAATGTCCTTTAGCATTTTCATATGTGATGTCTGTATTACATATATATTGTAGACTTAATAATTCAGCGAACTAAGTTGCTCGCAATGGTTGCAACGTCACCTTTTGTATCATTAATGAAATAATGCTCCCTATCATGGTTCAATAATAAATTAAAATACAGTTCATTACAAAGATATATAAGCTTACAATATTTCTTCAAAAAATTAAATTAAATTCCGCAAACATGATGTATACGTTCTTTTCTGACAAAAGGAAGGAAAACGGTATTGTAATTACTTCGTTTTGATAAATTAATCCGTTAAGCATTTACGAAAAGGAGTAAATGTTTATAGCCCTTTCAATAAAGTGTTGTAATCTTTTCCTGGATTGGAACTCTCCTATTAAATGGAGACACAAACACTCTTTGCTTCCGGTTATCACTCGTAAGGTTGGCTAACAATAGACATCCTGAATACATTTTAATCCTGAGAAAATTAGTGTAGTGTCATAGGAAACAATGACCTAGTAATCTAAATAAGAACAGTTCTATGAGCTTTGTTCAGGATTAACAATATGAACAGTATAACTTTATTTAAATTGCAAACATAAACCCAGTAGGTTTGCAGCAATACAAATTATAACAAACACAAATTAAACATGCAATAAAGATATAAAGACATCATTGGTCTCCCTTCCTCAGTTCTAATGACTGTTTTATAAAAGACACTATACTGCCTTTCACATCATCAGGTGTTGATGGGTTTAAAACAATTTTCAGTTTTTCATTATTGGGCGCCACTTTTAACAGATTTGTTTCTTTATTCGTATGAAACCAGGTTTATACAAGGGCTAGTTCAGAAAAAGACAATCAGCTAGCCAAGTCCTTTAATTTCAGCTTCCGTTATATAAATGATGTTCTTTAATTGAAGAATCCTCAATTTAGTGATAACCTTCATATTATATACCCAAATGAACTCGAAATTGAAGAGACCACTGATACACCATCATCAGCATTATACTTGGACCTAAACCTCTACATTGACAACTCTGGACGTCTGAAAACAAAACTTCACGACAAGCGTGATGATTTCGACTTTCCGGTAGTGAAATTCCAGTTTTTGAGCAGTAATATTCCCACGTCTCCAGCATGGCGTGTACATTTCACAACTAATTCGCTATTGCCGTGCCTGTAGTTTGTACAGCGATTTTGTCAACAGAGCAAAATTGCTGTCTCAAAAACTTATACATCAAGGGTATGTTCAGTCACTGTTGCAATTGTCACTACGGAAGTTTAAGGGTCGTCAACACGATTTAACAGACCGTTACGATGTTTCTATTTCTCAAATGAGAATAAATATCTTTGGGTAGACCCAGAATTATTACCGGACTGACAAAACCGGACTTTCCACTGACAATGTGACGGGCGCCACGCGTGGAGCAGATCGTGCTTACCCTTCCGGACCACCTGCTGATACCTCAGTTTTTGTAGGGGTTCACACCGCTAGTGCTTTAGTTATGTGGCGATCTTGTTCATTTTTGTTTATTTGTTAGGTCTTTGTCAAAATGTCTCAATTCGTGTTGGATATGATTTACCGTACTTTTTGGGCACATTAGCGGACCCAGAGGAGTTTCAAAAAGTTGGAACATGTTAAAACATGTTTCTATTTTGTATAGAATTAAAGCAAACATTGACAAAAAATAATCAAAATATCGACTGGAACCTTTCTTTCTTGAACTTCACCGGAACCCTCCATTTCCGAAAGCTGGATCCACAGGTGTGACTCATTATCACAGCATATTATTGTTAACATTCTTTTGATTCCGTTTAGTTATTTAAAAGTTATCATTATATAGTATATATGTGTGCAATGGTTACAGTTTTACATATATAACTTTTTTTCTCTTTTTCTCTATGCCGCATGATACTCCAACCATTTAAACTTAACATGTCGTTGTTTAAAGCAGAAGGTATCGAAATTGACAAACTAATTTAAAATGTGGCAATAAATGAACACAAGCAATACTAGTACAACTGTATACATGTCTACAACGTGCAATGACCCCCCCCCCCCCCCAAATGAATGATCGTATTGCCGTTCTTCCTTGACAAAAAATGCCCTTGGTGCATTAAATATCTACAAAGTGGTCGGTTGATGTATACAAACTGCATACATTACATGCATAGACAATGCTTAGCCACGATGCACGACGAACCGTCATCGGGACCACTGACACATAAAAAACAGCCTCTTTAAAAGTCTTTATAAAATATCTCCCCGCCTTTGAAACGGGAAAGTTGTTTATAATTGTCAGGATTTCGGGAAGGATTTCAAATTAAAATGAATCGTTCTGAGAATCCTAATAAAAACTGTCTAAATAAATTCAAAATTTCTAAATCAAATGCATGTAAATTTCGGTACGACTTTTCGAAGAATTAATTTCTGATGATCGTACAAATAATGTCTCTTTAATTTCTACGCATTGCACTGAAGAAATCTATGAAAGAGGCTCGATCACTCCTGATGTTGTTTATATCAAGAATTTCTTTAAACCTATTTTTATTCACTAAGCATTGTAGACTAAATGAAATGGCAAAAAGAAATTCATTTTTCCGTGTGCTTTTAACCAAGTTACAAGACATTAAAATATAACTGGAGATGGAGTTCTCTAGATTTTTCCTTAATTTAACATTAAGACTATTTGTTTTTCTCTAAAAGCTTTGAAGTTATGTCAAGAATTTTATTAAAACTTGACAGGTGTCTTAATTTGACCTATAGAAGACATTCATAATAAAAAATGCGGGGGTCCATATTCAAAATTCTTTTAGCCATTGAAATGGAGAAAACCAGAGAAGTTCCAAAATCTGACAGAAATAAAAAAAATGTGACGAGTTAGCAACATAAATGAAATATACACTGAAATATCGATCTCATGCATTGACTTATCTTATCAGTGCTATACATGTATACGTGCCCATTTATACAAAAGGAAAACAATATCATTTTTTTTTAATTTTTTGCGAATTTCATTTTAAAACAGATAATTGATTGACTTACAGATTAATGCCTTTTATTCTATAGGTGAATGTCAGTTAAAGTGCATATGGTTGGCCTACGATTGATTGACAGATAAAACTCAAATCGTGCACATTGTTTGATAAGGCCTTTTTATGAAACGCGCAGGTGTTTCAAATTTTGCTGTATCACCGTAGAAAAGGAACATTGAGTAAAATATATTGCTTTTGACAGATTCGACTTTAATTAAAAATAAAGGAAAGATTTTCCTTAACAGTTTCTCTCGTGTGTATCTGTTAATAATATCCACAATCAATTTCATTAATGATAGAATCAGAAAACACTGAATTCAGCTTAAGATCTTAAAACTATTTTCAATCAGCACATTGCTGGTCGTTAAATAACTTCAAGTCTTACTCAATATCTTTTGACATCCATATCATCATCCTAAGAGCAATTACCATTCGTTTCCTATGGAATAAAACAATTTCTGATATGCATTTAAACTATAAGTAAATGACAGCAAACATTGTGCTATAGATTTTGAAAAATTAATTCTTAACATTTTATATAGTTCTGAATGGCTCATGTAATGGCGAATATTTTCAGATTTTTTTTCAGACATAAGTCACATAAACGCGACGCAAGAGTCACTTTGTAAATGAAAGCAAAATACTATTCTGTGGCATACATGTTTTAATTACACATTTTTCATTTATAAACCTATTGTTCTGAATTGCTAATTTAATGTTGAATACTTTTTGATATTTTTCAGACATTAGTCAAATGAACACAAAACAAGAGTCACTTTGTAAGTTTTCATATTTTTCTTATCATATAAATGACTTCTTGATAAATGTATTTTTATATATTTTAAAGTTTATTACAATCCAACAAATACAGGATGACTTGATGTTCATTCTTTGTAAGATTGTACATTTCAAAAAATTTAAAAAAAAATTGTTATAAAATAACTATTAGAACAAACAAGAAAAAGAAAATTGATAAAATATATGATGAAATTTACATACGCTTCATGATTATACACCTCTATGCTTATGACTGTTTTTGAATTAAAGATGACATGTCACGGCGCGTTAGCAATTTAGCTTTCATAAAAAAATACATAGCTTATTCTGTTGAAAAGTAAGTGAGAACCGAACCGTCAATCAAATGAACGAACGAAAAATACTGTTAACAAAAAATTCCAATTTTGCAGTCATCTGATGTTTCATACATCTTCTTGTGGCTTCTTTAAAAAAGCTTGCTTAACAACACACTTAATTACATTTTGCTAACGAAAAACAAGCTGCTCCTAAGCAATGTTCGTTCTTCAAGCAAATATTTAAAGTACTTATTACAAATTCATGATGTTTACAAAAACAGCAGTTACACGATGCGGAATGATAAAGGACTTTTCGGGCTTTTTCTCTACGTTGCCAGACTAATCGGGTTCAGCGACGGACTTTTTGTGGTTTATAACGAAAACAGGGAGGTTAGTGTGTCATTTTTCTTTCAAAATATGTATGTTATCTAAATAACAAAATACCGAAATATTCATTTATCGAAATATTTTAGGTTACGGCATTCAGCACTTATTTTATTACATATATTGGCATATATGATCACTTAAGCATATTCCTGCCTCTTAAATTCTGTAACACAAAGGGTAACATTCCAATGAAAATGCGTGGACTGTAACCTTTTACAAGCTGTTTTGATAAATTTAAGAATATATTGGGGATATAAAGTACATATAAAGGAGACTTTATAAACGGAGAATATTTCTTTTGCTTTTAAATACTGCTGCTTGTGTATAAATACTGATTATTACGAGTTTTTAAAATTATTCGATGCACAGGACTTCGTGTGTTCGCGGCACCGAACTTACCGCGCTAATTGTGCATAAACACCCTATAACTGAAAAGGACGGTTGTCCACTATCTACATATGTACTGGTGCATGTTTCAAATATGAAAAAGGTGTTTAACATCTTTTTAAAATTTTATTGGATAAATGGATATGAAAATGCGGTTTGACATTCTTGTCATGTCTGAGAATATCTTGTCTCAGTAGGTGTTTTTGATGGCCGGAATTATTTAAAACACTCAAATTTGCCTCAAAACTGGATAATTACTTTCTTTCTGCATATCATCATTTTTTTACAAGATATCTGCGAAATAAAGATTTATTTGTCTTATAATAGAAAAACTATATCAAATTCTAGAAACTTAAATTTTAGTTGCCCCTTTGCAAACTTGATTCTCACTTGCTTAAACGGGTCTGCGTGTATTTAATGCTTAAAATAAATCTATTTCAATTTATCACAAACGTGTATGTTTTTACATTGGCGGATGCAAGGGCGGGGGTATGGGGGTATCGGGGGTTGGAACCCCCTTTTTGGACAATCGTATGTTTTTAATGAATATCCTGGTGTTTTACTATGAAATATCCCCGAAATCTCCTTTAACTTTCTTATTTCTTATTTGAACCCCTATTTTCAAATTGCTTGTATCCGCGCCTGTTTTAAAGCATGATAAAATGAAATGTACAGTGTTTTTATTTACGGGGAGGGTGAAATATTTTGATTTTTGTGACTCTATAGTTTATGTCAAACATTTAAAAGCTTACTCTACTTATAGTCCGTGGGCTGGAAACACGAACATAACCTGCACGCATAGACAGTATAGGGCCACTTTTATTGTACACAAGAAAAAATATTTTATTTTCGATTTAAAATAAGTCATCTTTTAAGCTCCATAACTTTTCACAGATAAGTAATATGTACTGAAATTTGGTATCAAATTAAAGCTAATTACATATGCTTTACAATAAACAAAGGTTTGGGTACTTTACGCCAATTTTATGATCTTTGGATACATAAAATCTACCCCTACCCCTGCAAAAAATTGCAAAAAGTGTCGATTTTAGGCTGTCAATTCCTTTCAGTTAAGCAACCCTCGTCATTTGATCTAGTTTTTATGCCTAACTTATCAGTTGTGATACAATGTTGGAAAATAAAACCATTAAAGTCCATAAAATTTTGATTTTCGGTATAAATTTTTTGAAAAAATGGAATTTTTCGGAATTTTAGATTTTTCACAATTTAAACTTTTTGACTCGAGGGTCGTAAAAATCTGAATATATATTTAATAATTGCCGATGCAATAATAATTTATGATATGGAAGCAACAAATTATACGCAAAAATTTTAGTTTCAGACATATTATAGGTTCATAAATGTCAAAATTAGCACCCCTCCCCCTAAAAATTAAGAGAAAATTTTAAATATTCAGGCTCTAAATGATAAAAAGATAATGTTTAATGGGAATTCTAGCGTGTATTTCACTACAACTGACATGCAGAAGATTATTTAAGTAGATTAAAACTTTTCAAAAGGTCTCAATTTGACTCTTCTGTCCGAAATTGTATGAAAAATGGGAATTTTCCGTTTCAGAATTTCTGCTGTTTTGACTTTGAGATGCAAATACTTCATGAAATTGATATATAACTTAAAAATGTTGATTAAATATCGTTTCATCATCTCTAAGCAATTAGAAAGTATGCTTTTAAGCCTTTTAGACTATCTACAGTCTCATAAATTACAAACATATTACCCCTTACCACACATATTCAACACAATTTATTTCATTTTATTCAGCTTGAAAAGCTTTTAACATTGTATAAAGGTCCAATGACATATCAATTTCAAAAACCAAAACACACAGAGCCTCACATTTATTAAAAATAAGATCATGCGCCTGGTTTATGGGCAGTTATTCAGCGATTTAACTTTGAATTTCGGAAAATTCTGAAATACTGAAAATTCCGATTTTTCACGATAATCGTCCAAAATATTCAATTTTACCCATATTTTGGTGTCAAAATTACATATTATGATGTATCAAATACATCTTTTGCAAAGAAAGTAAAACATTCGTATGTTTTGTTGATTTATATGTACAGACGGTCATATTTTGGAGATTTTTAAGTTTAATTTTGTTGGGGTAGGGGTAAGATTTATAGTATTTAGAGACAAGTTGAACACTCCTTATTTTTTTAAACAGTGTTTTTTAAATAACATATGTATCGGTTAAGACAATAAATTGGCATATCTGCAGATGAATCCTCCAGATTTGCCACATATAACGATTTAAAAGTGAATTTTAGACAAATCTGAAATGCTATAAATTTCCATTTTTCATCAATTTTGGACAAAATATTGAGTTTAAGCTGACAACTGGGATTTGAAATACCAAATCATGATAGTATTCATGCAACTTTGTTATATGCAACGAAGAATTTGCGTGTGGTGGTTATTTTTATCCCAACAGATAAAAATATTGACAATTTTGGTGGATATGTGTTGGGGTAGGGGTAAGATTTTTGGTATCTAGAGTCACATTCAACACCCCTTGTTTTTCTAAACAATGTTTTAAGACATCTTATGTATCGCTTAGAACAATTAATTTGCATATCTGCAGATATATTCTATAGATTTGATACATATTGCGATTTAACAGTTAACTATGGACAAATCTGAAATACTGAAAATTCCCATTTTTCATCAATTTGCGGAGAAATATTGAGTTTTAGTCGACCAATTGGTGTTAAAATACCAAATCATGATGTAATTCATGTAACATTGTAATATACAACAGACATTTTGCATGTTCTGATTATTTGTATGCGAACATACAGAGTCACATTTAACACTCCTTGTTTTTCTTAGCAATGTTTTTAGACACCAAATGTGTCGCTTGGTACAATAAATTGGCATAGTTGCAGAAAAATCCTCCAGGTTTCGCATATATAACGATATAGCAGTGGACTTTGGACAGTTCTGAAATGTTGAAAATTCCCATTTTTCACCAATTTCGGGCAAAATATTGAGTTTAAGTCAACAAGTGGCTGTTAAAATATAAAATCATAACATAATTTATGCAACATTGTCCTATACAACACACATTTTTCGTCTTCTTGTAATTTTTATGCGAAAATGGACAAAAAATGGACAATTTTAGAATAATTTGTTGGGGTAGGGGTAAGTTTTATTGATATATGATGTATATATTACCTAAAAACGGCCATTATTTGTTATGGTTGTAAAGCTAATATAATAAGCGTTCATTTGATACCTTTTTTAAATGATATTTGTTTACTAAAAAATAATATTAAGCGAAGGAAAGAGAAAACTTATTCAAAAACGAAATTATTCAAAGGTCCCTGTATTTGGTATATTTGAAAATAAAATTTTGGTCATTTAAAATATGTTAACATTGTCTTAACCTGTTTTATATTGAAGAAAATAGATTGAAAAGTTAAAAACAATTTTCAGAATTGGGAATTGAGATGCACTTCGGGTTCTCAAGACCATCAAACTTACGCAATTTCAATGAAAATATCAGTTTTTTCGTCAATATTTCATTAGGGTAGGGGTACGTTTATTTGCGCTATGGAACGTAATGGGCATAGAAATCTTAAAAACTTGGGTTCTTTGTGAAGCTTATATAATAAGCAATCATTTGATACCTCGTTTTTATAACTTGAAGGCATTTTGTCAACATTTTGAAGCAACTGAAAGAAAAACTTGAACGAAAAACGAAATTTTCCAAAATTTCGGTAGGCGGGTCAAAAAATGGGCAAAATTCCACAAGTGCGTGCAGGTTATGCTCGTGTTAACATGTTTTATTTTGAAGAGGGGATGTATGCGGACTTAAAAAAAATGGGTGGGGCTCGGAAATGGGGGGTGCACGGGGGGGGGGGGTTATTCCAGCCCATGGACTATTAGCTAAGACACGCTGAATCGATATGACATTTATATTTTAAGACATTTATAAATTCTATGAGAATCTTACTTTTCAACAACATATACAGAAATTCCCATCTGTACATGTATTGGAGTAAAATGGGAAAATAAAAAAGTTCTTCTGCATGTCAGATATAGTGATCAGAATTATATAACAAATTTACTTTTAAAAAAATAAATAGCATAAATATTTCAACTATTTAGAAATTAGCCTTAATATTAGGAGGAATGGTTCCAATTACGACATTTTTTGAATGAGATAAGAAAAAATAACTTCTTTGATCTTTGACACAATTTTTGCGCGAAAGTAGCATAAAACATTATTACATAGACTATTGAAAGTTACACTCACTTTTTTCACGATCCCAACATTGGAAGTTCGAAATAGTGAACCTGATTGATTGATTGATTGATTACTTAGAGTTTAACGTCCAGTGGCAATATGTCAGCTATATCAGGATGAGAACAAAGTTAATCAATTAAAAAAATATAAGTAACAGAAGAAAGAAACAAAGATGGAAGGGACAACCAGGAAAACGAGTTTTTATTACCAATGGAGAAGGGGAGAAATGGGTAGGGGCAGGAAATTTAGCCTTCTATACGAGTCCAACAGTGAACCTGAAATTACAGTTTAAAAAATTGACCAGAAACGTTACAATCTATGGACTTTAATAGTGTCATTTTTCAACATTGTATAAAAATGACCAACGTTATTTATCTAAAAGGCACTTCGCTTTTTTTCGCAAATGGGAGGGGAATATTTTGTATCTTTGAATAACTTAAGTCATAAAAGTGAAAAGTCATAAATGATCCAAAATTATATGCCTATAAGGGTTTTTGTTAAGCTTTTATTTGATACCAAAGTTTTGCATATTTCTATCATTTACAGAAAATTTAAGAGTTGAAGATAAAACTTAAGGGAAACTGAAATAACCGGAATTGAGGTGGTGTACTAGAGAAAAATGGTTCTATTCCGTCTTTGTGTGCAAGTTATCCTTCTTCGTTATAGCTTTTTCTATTTAGCGTTCTTACAACAATTGTATGGTGCAGGCTGATGGGCAAATTAATTTCGGCACTCAGTCTTGCAACATACAGTGGCGGATTTAGCGGGGGGGGGTGGTCCGGGCACCCCTTAGGTTTGAAAATCTTAAAAATTAGGAGGGGTTTTTGGAAAATTGGGTTACGGGCCCCCCTTTTGAAAAATTATGGATCCGGCTTTCCTTTGCAGAAAGTCTGGATCTGCCACTGACATATATAAATCTACTTTTCAAAAGTCAATTAGCACAGCAGCAGATAAAACATACTACGTATGATTATCAAAGTTATGGTAAACCAAGAGGAAAATTTGAACAAAAATGGAGCCATTTACTTCATACTTATAAAGCAACAATCTACCGAAATGCAACTGGTCTGAGTTTCGCAAATAGGTATTTCTACAACCTATGGCTTTTCAGTGCAAAGACATTGAGTAAATTAACATGTTAGAATACAACCCATACAATTCTGCAATATGAACTGTATAGTATCCTCATGCGTCCGTACAGGGACACCGGGAGGGACACTAAGGTTTTGTGTAAAATGTCTGGTCCATACTGACTGCATGATCTTTTTTTTTAATCATATCTGATGTACAACCGTGTTTTTTTCCATATTTTAGTACTAATGAAGTTAATTATTGAAAATACATATTATGGTAGTATATAGAACAGTTACCTGGAAAATGACGCCCCCGCGCAAGGTTAAAATTGAGGTGTGATTTCTTAGTAATTATATTTGTGTCTGTAAGACACATATGATGCATAGCCCCGTAAGTGAAGCAAGCCAATATGGCTGTATTCAATATTAATAACTTGTACAAATTAACTTTTAAAATCATAATCTTTACCCCATGAACATGCTTAATATTTGTACAAATGATCTACAAAATAAAAACTTTGTACCATAAACACTGACGGAGAAGTTGCAAGGACAAATAATGTACAAGTAAAAACAATACTATATACTAAATACCGAAGTCACTGTGAATTTACTTTCTGCATATGCGCATTTCGACAACTTATGTCTCTTCAGTGCAGATAAAATCTAAACGTTTGGAAGACCATAAACTCAAAGATATGTAAAAACTGATAGAGAACAAACAACCAATATGATCTAAATGTAAAGCCAAAATCAGCTAAGGACAGAGCTTTGTATGAGGGAGATACTCCTTAATTTTCAACAAAATTTACAAAAATTTAGATATTGTAAGGTTTCAAAATTAATCGGCTTTCGGATCAGCACAAAATATGACAAAATTCAACAAATGCATATTTTTTGGCTAAATAAATTAAAATTAAAATCCTTGCCACATGCACATTTTTATAATAAGTGCATATGATATGCTATAAATAAGAATTTTCTAACATAAAAGCATAAGGAGGAGTTGCATGCACAAACTATGTACACTGTATTAGTAATTCACCCAAAAAAAAAAGTTCAACTAGGTATATTTTTACAAAAAAAATGTACCAAAATCAAAATCCTCTTCAATATAGGTACAAATGATCTGCTAAATAAAAACTTCCTAGCATAAAAACTGTAGGAGAAGTTGCACAGACAAACTATGTACCCTCTATTACTAATTTACCCCAAAAAATGACTAAGTTCAACAATGTATATTTTGCAGAAAAATGTACCAAAATCAAAATGCTTCCCATATGCACATTTTCAATATAGGCACAAATAATCTGCGAAATAAAAACTTCCTAGCATAAAAACTGTAGAAGGAGTTGCGCGGACAAACTATGTACCCTCTATTACTAATTTAACCCCAAAAATGACTAAGTTCAAAAATGTATATTTTGCAGAAAAATGTACCAAAATAAAAACCCTTCCCACTATAGGTACAAATGATCTGCAAAATAAAAACTTTCTAGCATAAAAACTGTAGGAAGAGTGACGCGGACAAACTATGTACCCTCTATGGCAAAATCACCAAAAATGACAAAGTTCAACATTGTATACATGATTTTCCCAAAAATTAACCAAAATCAAAATCCTTACCACATGCACATCTTCAATAAAATTAAAACTTTCTAGCATTTAAACTATAGGAGGAGTTGCGCGGACAAACCATGTATCCCCTTCGGACGGACGGACGGACAGGGATAAAACAATATGCCCCCCGACTATTCGTCGCGGGGGCAAAAAAAATGCAATTATAAATAGACTAACGTGTGTATATGACTTGCAGGCGTAACAATATTATGGACATTTTTGTTCTTTATTGTTCTTTAAGATCTATTTATCAATAAGTTTTTCTTTCTCTTTATTTTAAAATGTACAAAATAATGCACGATTAGTCTATTTCCGGTAGGGCAAAATTAGTCCGGTGCCCAAAAATTTTCATTATATCATTAAACACAAAAAGTCCGGTGCCCATGGATTACCGCAAAACCACGTTTTCCAATAAACCAACACGTTTATAATTTACAAATATGCTGCTGACATTGTTAATTTTGTACTACACACAGTGCTAGGCAGTAGATAGTTCGAATAAAGGAAATGTGACTGTATTTTGACAAAAAAGTTGCGATTTACAATTTGCTCTTTTTTTCTGTGCATTGGTGTCGGAACTTTTGAAGAAACTGGACGGTATGGGATGTTTATAAATGTATAGACAAAAACTATAAACATTCCGATATTCCGTGAGTATAGTTCTGATGATACTTAAGACTCCTTTTCTTCTCCTGTGTACAAATTTTGACAACAGGTATGGTTTTCGCAGCCCGATTAGTCCGCTTCTGAACCCGATTAGTCAGCCAACGCAGAAAAAAGCCCGAAAAGTCCGTTACTATTCCGCACCGTGAGTTAATAATCATAATAATAATAATTAAGATAATTGAAATATCTATGAACGAATAGCTAAATTCAGATTTAATAATAATTATAATTATAAAGTAAGTGAGAACCGAACCGTCAATCAAAAGAACGAACAATCCATGGACAACGGCAACATCGGACACACTAAGAAACAAGGACACCACATGAGCACGGGACAAAAAAGTAAAATGAAGACACACATACAGATGAACAACACGGACCAAATAAAAACCATGGGAGAGATCGGGTGTACCGGTAGAGTAAGCATCTCCTGCTTCTTATAAGACACTCGCCGTGTTGAACATGTATAATCGAGTAATAAAGTCAAATTCGATAGAGAAAAAAACAAACTTTAGTTGCAGAGGGAAAGATCTGTTGTCATCTGGGAAACAGATGGAAAACAGATGGGATATCTGGGAAACAGATATCCCATAGCGATCCACAAGATCGTGATGTCGACTGTAAAACTTCTGTAGTGATGACTTTAAATTTTTGGTAACGTACCCTTGCTTAAGTAGTCTATTTGTTAGCAACTGAGCTCTATCAAGGAAGTCACTGTAACGACCACTAGCCCTTGAGCAGCGAATGAGTTGTGAGATGTAAACTCCATATGCTGGTGCTTTTGGAATGTTGCTACAAAGAAAAGGGAAGTTGACTATTGGAAAAGTGAAGTCATCGCGTTTGTCATACAGGCTAGCCTGTAATGCACCCCTGCTGTCAATCCCAAGACGAAGGTCAAGGAACGAAGCCGATGCGGAAGCATCTGTAGTATCCCCAATTTCAAGCTCTTCTGGATAAATAAGATGAAGAAAATTACCAAAGCGAGGGTTGTCCAGTGACAAAATATCATCTATACAACGGAAGCTGAAACTAAAGGACTGGGCCATAAACTAACATAAACTATTGTTTTAATTGTAGTGAAACCAAATCTTGGTAAGTAGAACATACTTTGAGAGATAAGTCATCATGCTGTATGCTTTTAGATACTATCATTACATTCATTTTCAATTATAGGGTAACATGTTCCAGAGATAATACACATAATTACATAAGTTGATGAGAAAAATGGTATTAATGTATTTTGTTTTCATGAAAAAAAGATTTTCCTGCAACAATTCCATATGTGATAAAATCAGTTTCTATGTCTATATTGAGGAATTAATAATTCAGCGAACTAAGTTGCTCGCTATGCCTGCAACGTCAGCTTTTGTTTCATTAATGAAATAATGTTTCCTATCATTCACTGAAAAGTGATGTAAATACAGTCCATTACAAGCATGTTTAAGCCTACGATATTACTTCAAAAATATTGAATTAAATTCGGCAAAAATGATGTATACGTTTGTTTTTCACAAAAGGAAGGAAAACGATATAGTAGTTACTTCGTCCTGTTGTTACTATTACAGGAAAAACTAGATGTTGTCGGAAACGACAGCTATCCCCGCACTCCCCGTTTGACGCAGAGAACAGTTGTTATACACCGTGGGCATAATTTTTTTCATTATTTTTTAAATCAACCCATTGATAGTCGTTATTGTTACTAAAAGAATTCTCGGATCTATGGTTGCTAAGTAGAATTCCAAAAAATAACTGTTCTTTGAGACTTTCAGAAAGTTTACCAAGATTGGAATCATTATTTTGGAAATCCACAAACAATTTAAGTATGGTTCCTGGGTAGAATTCCAAAAAAAATAAGTGGTCTTTGAGACTTTCAAGAAATTTAACCAAAATTAGAATCAAATATTTTTGAAATTCAATTGATGAAAATGTTTGTCCGAAACTACACAAACTATTTTAAGTATGGTTGCAAGGTAGAATTCCAAAAAAATAAGTGGTCTTTGAGACTTCTAGAAAATTTACCAAAATTGGAATCAAATATTTTTGAAATCCAAATGATGAAAATGTTTGTCCTAAATTAAATAAACAATTTAAGCATGGTTGCTAGGTAGAATTCCAAAATATAAGTGGTCCCCGAGACTTCCAGTATATTTACCAAAATTGGAATCAATATTTTTGAAATCCAATTGATGAAAATGTTTGTCCTAAATTAAGTAAGCAATTTAAGTTTGGTTGCTAGGTGGAATTCCAAAATATAAGTGGTCTTTGAGACTTTCAGGAAATTTACAAAAACTGGAATCAAATATTTTTGAAATCCAATTTCTGAAAATGTTTGTCCTAAACTACGTAAACATTTTAAGTACAGTTGCTAGATAGAATTCCAGAAAATAAGTGGTCTTTGAGACTTGCAGGAAATGTACCAAAATTTGGAACCGCCTTTCAGAATCCTACGTTATCAGAATTTTGTTTGTCAGAATATAAGATCATATGCCAAAATTAAAAAAAATATATCTGTCTTTGACATTTTCAGGAAATTTACCAAAGTTGGAATCGGAACCAAAATTCCAAAAGCTTATTGCAAATCTATAGACTATATGCAACAATTCTGCATAAAGATTTAATACCTAAATCCCAAAATGTAGGAGATGTTTGCGTCACATGCCACATGTGTCAAAATCCAAATCTTTGGGTCTTTGTTGAAATTGACATCATGGGGCCTCCTGTTTGCACCAAGACGAATATCAAAAATCCGAGCGCTTATTGTGCATCTACAGACTATATGCAATAACTCTACAACAAAATTAAATCCCTAAAATCCATAAATGTAGGAGGAGTTTGTGTCACATGCAACATGTGTAAAACTTCACATCATAGGGCCTCTTGTTTGCACCAAGACCAATATCGAAAATTCGAAAGCTTATTGCGCATCTACAGACAATATGCAACAATTCTACAACAAAATTAAATCCCTAAATCCAAAAATGTAGGAGGAGTTTGAGTCACAAGAAAAGTATGACGGACGGACGGATGGACAGACAGACAGACAGACGGACGGACGGACAGGCAGACATACGGCCGGATGAACAGACGGAAGGTATAACATTATTCCCGAACTTTCTTCGAAAGTGCGGGAATAATAAATTAATCCTTAAGCATTTAAGAAAAAGAGTAAATGTCTATTGTTAACTTTCAATTACAAACATTGAAATAAATTCCTTTCCAATTTTAGCGAAATTCATTTTAAACATTATTTAGTTTTGGTTGTAGTTCCATCTAATTCCTTTTCCATCCGAATTTAAATTCATTTACATTTCAATTCATATAATGATTCCAAATAAACAAAACATGCAAAATTTTCTATCATATCAAGTGTGTATTGATATCTCTTTTGTGTACTTATAAATAGCAATCCGTCTAATTACATTGGACGTTTAAATGTATTTATGATTTTGCAGGCAAGCGAGATGTTCGTAAGTATCATACTTATACTTGTGAAATGATAGCGTGACCAAAATGCAATTATTAAATTTTATATTTTGAGCTTCCACAAAATGACTTTATCACAGAATCTACTTTACAATGAACAAAACTTTGTTTTGAAACAATCTCCTGTTTTGGAAGGAAAAGCTTATAGTACTTCGTACTAAGCCATATCATAATTTATAATAATAATCATCATCATAATAATAATATAAAAAGATAAATAAAGTAAATTAATTAACAATATTATGATAAAAATATAATCAACAAGAGATTTCATTGTAGTGAATCAAGATCTTGGTAAGTAGAACAATTGCGATAAAGTATGCTCGATAATGTAGGTTTGTTTTTACATCATAACATTGATTTTAATAAAGAGGATACCACTTAAGAGATATCAGGAAGAAATACCACAGTAGAAAGGGAAAACTGAATTAAACATACTGCTTTTGACAGATTCGACTTTAATTAAAAATAGAGGAAAGATTTTACTCAACAGTTTCCTTTGTGTGTAACTGTGATAAATATCCACAATCATTTTCATTAATGATATCATATAAGATAAGAAAATACTGCAACTCGGCTTAAAATCTTAAAACTATGTTGAATCAGCACATCGCTGGTCGTTAAATAACTTCAAGTCTTACTCCATATTTTTTGACATCCATATCATCATCATAAGTGCAATTACAATTCGTTTCCTATGCAATAAAACAATTTTTGATATGCATTTAAACTATAAGTAAATGACAGCAAACATTGTGCTATAAATTTGGCATATCAATTATAAACATTTTGAAACCTATAATTCTGAATGGCTCATCTAATGGCGAATATTTTCTGATTTTTTTCAGACATTAGTCACATAAACGCGAAGCAAGAGTCACTTTGTAAGTTTTCATATTTTTCTTATCATTTAAATGATATCTTGGTAAATGTATTTTCATAGATTTCAAAGTGTATTACAATCCAACAAATACAGGAGAAGTTGATGTTCCTTCTTTGTAAAATTGCACATTTTTATTAATCAAATAAAATCAAAATTTTTGACAAAAATAACAAGTGTAAGTACAAAAGAGAATGCGGAAATGGATGAAATTTATCATTAAACTTACATACGCTGTAAGATTAAATACCTCTATGCTTATGACTGTTCTTGAACCATAGATGATGTGTAACGGAACGTAGGTATATAGCTTTCATAAAAAAATACATGAAATAAAAGGGACAACAGGAAACACCTACAATGGCTGAAAATTATAATTACATGCCACAATCTGCCAGGGAACTACACAGGAAAAACACAAATAAGACAAAAGATAAACGTAAACAACGCTAGGAACTCAGGACAGCCGGACTTGGTACCGCCACTAGCAAAAGGAAGCGGTAGGGTTAAACTGGTTTATGGGTACCCAAACCTACCCTTTATCTGCCCCGTTTCCCTATAGTTTAGCAAGCATACGAATAAAACCCAATACAGGTAGACTACTAACTCCATCACCATAAAACTTGAAAGGAGAGAATATGAAAATACGTAATTTTGAAAGATGGGTCAAGTTTGCTCACCGCTAATCTGCCCTCACCGCTAATCTGCCGGCTAGCTAAAGGAGCCTAGTCTGCTGATTAAACAATGTCGGACTACGGAAGAAAATCAAACTCAAAACTTCCCGCAGGATTTTGTCAAAAATCATATATTTCAGTAGACATCGGCAGTATCAGTGAGGGGCCAGTATGTATGTAAAGTTTTCAGTTCACTAGTTCTAAAAGCTAATTTAACGGATGAAAGCAGAGTATCTTGTCAATATCCCCTTTTACGTCAAGATTTTTAGTTACATCCAACCTTTTCTGTTTTTAATCAATTTCTGGCATTTTTAACAAAACGAGGATTTGAAATGCTTTGTTCTTAGCTTATTCTGTTGAAAAATAGTGTTAACTAAAAATTCCTATTTTGTAGTCATCTTATTTCGCTTATATTTGCTTGCGGCTTCATTAAAAATGCATAATAAAACACTAAATTACATTTCCTAGCAAAAACAAGCTGCTCTTAAGCAATGTTCGTTTTTCAAGCAAATATTTAAAGTACTTATTACAAATTCATGAAGTTTACTAAAACAGCAGTTAATAATAATACTTATATAATAATAATGATTAAATAATTGAAATATCTATGAACGAATAGCTAAATTCAGTAATAATAACAATTATAATATTAAACTATTGTTTAAATTGTAGTGAAACCAAATCTTGGTGAGTGCAACATACTTCAAGAGATAAGTCATCATGCTGTATGCTTTTAGAAAATATCATGACATTCATTTTTAATTTTAGGGTAACATGTTCCTGAGATAATACACATACAGTCGAGCTCCGATGGCTCGAACAACCAAGGGACCGATGAAAAGAGTTTGAGCTGCAGGGGTGTTCGAGTTATCAAGGTCGAACTGTGTATAAAATTGAACACAAGATCCAAAAATGGGTTCGAGACATCCGTGTTGATCGAGTTATTGCAGTTCGAGCCATCGAAGTTCAACTGTTATTACATGAGTTGATGAGAAAATGGTGTTATTGTATTTTGTTTTCATGAAAAAAGATTTTCCTGCAACATTTCCATATGTGATAAAATCAGGTTCTATATCTCTTTGCACATATATATTGTAGAATTAAAAAATTCAGCGAACTAAGTTGCTCGCTATGGTTGCAACGTCACCCTTTGTATCATTGATAAAATAATGTTTCCCGTCATGCTTCAGTGAAAGTAATATATTAAAACACATATATCAAAATAAAGTCCATGACACAGATGTTTAAACTTACAATATTTCTTCAATAAATTAAATTAAATTCGGCAAACATGATGTATACGTTCTTTTCTGACAAAAGGAAGGAAAAACGATATAGTAGTTACTTCGTTCCGATGTTACTGGTACAGGAAAAATAAATTAATCCCTTAAGCATTTCAGAAAAGTAGTAAATTTTATTGTTGACTTTCAATTACAAACACTTACAATTTTAGCAAAACTCATTTTGAATATTATTTTTTTTAGTTGTAGTTCCGTGTTTCTTCCTTTTCCATCCGACCTTAAATTCAATTACTACGGAAGACTATACTCGTCTCTCTTTATTTTTAATTTCGCCTTAACTTTGTGTTTTTTAGGAATAAATGCTTTAAATGGTGATAATTAAGGGTTATTAAGTAATGATTATGTCATTATTAATTGTAATCTTTGTTAAGTTTTCTTTGAATTGTGGTTTATAATATTAAGCTCAATTCAATTAAAATGCAGATAAGTATTATAATTGTAACGGTCATTTAATTAATTATACTTATTCCTTATATACATGGCAATATTTAATGCAAAATTAATCAAATGGGTTGTAGTTTTGAAATCGGGCTGGGAGCTTCCTTTAAAATAAATAAAAATGTGTGTGTTACTTTTTGATATCTTTTTTTCCAAAGCTTCCACCACAGCAGCAATAAACCACCGCTGAATTCCGGAATAAGCACGCGAGCAGGAAAAAATGAGCAAATGAGCAGAGAAATAAGTAGCGAAAGCAGCGAAATGAGCACGAACAAGTGATAAACCAACGCTGAATTTCCGAGTTGAGCACGCAAACATCGATTATGAACGACTGAGCAGAAAATAAGCACCGTGAGCGACGAAATGAGCGCGTGATCATACACAGAAACAGCAGAATTACCACTTTCAACAGAGCTCCCACTGAAGTAATTCCCGAGATGCTATTTCGAACAGCGAAATGAGCACGTGAGCAGTGAAATAATCAAGTGAGCAGCGACATGCCAAATCTTTATAGGACTTTATAAATGTTGCAATTAAAACGACCCAAAACAAAGCATCAATCGGTTACCATACGGTCTTCAATACAGTGAGGAACCTCACACCATATAGCAAGCCTTTAACCATCTGGGTCAATTGAAGACATTAATAAAGTGATAGCTCTTATCGTATGATAGTAATGAGGGGTCCTTGGTTTTGAAAGAAGAAATCAACTTCCAGTCACTAGCAGATATGTTTTGATCTTGTTTGGCCATTTTGATCTTATCGCGATCTTAACAAGCTTAACACAATTTTGTTAAGACTGTGTAAGATATTTAGTCGTATTTCAAGATAATTGCTTTCAAGGACGATCAAGACCAGTTCAGTTTATCAAACAAGACCAAATCAGGATCTTGTTTGATCTTAACAAACTTAATTCGTCTTGATTGTTCCTGAACGCAAATAACAAGTCAATCTTGTTTAATCTTGAATCATCTTAACACGTCTTGATCGTCCTTGAAATCAATTATCTTGAAAACCAACTTAAAATCTAACGCTGTCTTAACAAATTGTTTTAAGCCTGTCAAGATCATGATAAGATCAAAATGAACAAACAAGATCAAAACATATCTGCTAGTGAGTGGAGTGGACTTGAACTCCAGAAACAAAATTGACATTTCAACGAACAAGGCTTTATATACGGTCAGAGAAGATTGGGCATGTCACTGCTCACTTGATCATTGCACTGCTCACGTTCTCATTTTGCTGCTCGCATGCTTATCTCGGAAAATTCTGCTGCAGCAGTGGGAGCGGTGGTGAAAGTGGTAATACCGCTGTTTCTGAGTATGCTCACGTGCTCATTTCGCTGCTCACGCTGCTTATTTCTCTGCTCACTTGCTAATTTTTGCTGCTCTGCTTGAGTGCTCATTTCGGGAATTAAATGGTGGTAAGTGTTAGTGGGAGTTGTGGTGAAGTGTTGTGGTTGGGAAAGCGTCAAATTCGCCGTTTACGAATATGCTAACTTGCTCATGTCTCTGCTCGCGCTGCTCATTTCTCTGCTCATTTTTGCTGCTTGTGTGCTCATCTCAACGGTGGTGTATTGCTGCTACGGTGGGAGCGGTGGAAAAAAGATATCCCAAGAGTGACAATTATATTTTTATTTATTTTCTTTTTTAAAGGAATCTCCCAACCACATTCCAAAACTCCAACACATTTGATTAAATTGGCAATAAATATTGCCATGTATACGTTATAAGTCACTAAACAAGATTAATTAATAACGGATATGATCTTATAAAGCAGTAACTGTTTTATAAATAACATTTGCTTACTATTTATAGGGAATAAGTATAATTAATTCAATGACCGTTGCAATTATAATTATTTACAGCATTTTAATTAAATTGAGCTAAATATCATAAACCACAATTCAAAGAAAACTTAACAAAGATTACAATTAAAATGAAATAATCATTACTTAATAACCTTTAACTATCACCATATAAAGCATTTATTCCTAAAATATAACACAAAGTTAGGGCAAAATTAATTATAAGGAGAGACGAATATAAGCTTCCGTAGGTAAATATTTCAATTCATATAAGGATTCCAAATATACAAAACATGAAAAATTTTCTATCTTATCAACTGTGTATTCATACCTCTTTAGTGTACTAATTAATAGCAATCCGTCGAATTAAATTGGACGTTTAAAAGTATTTATGATTTTGCAGGCAAGCGAGATGTTCGTAAGTATCATACTTATCCTTGTGAAATTATAGCGTGACCAAAATGAAATTATTAAATTTTATATTTTGAGCTTCTACAAAATGACTTTATCAGAGTTTTTCATTGTGTTCTACTTTACAATGAACAGCAATTTGCTCTCAAAAAATCTCCTGTTTTGGAAGGAAAAACTTGTAGTACTTCTTACTAAGCCATATCATAATTAATAATAATAATCATCATCATAATAATAATAATAAAAAGATAAATAAAGTAAATTAATTAACAATATTATGATAAAAATATAATCAACAAGAGATTTCATTGTAGTGAATCAAGATCTTGGTAAGTAGAACACATTGCGATAAAGGTTTCTCGATAATGTAGGTTTGTTTTTACATCATAGCATTGATTTTAATAAAGAGGATACCACTTGAGAGATATCAGGAAGAAATACCACCGTAGAAAGGGAAAATTGAGTTAAACATATTGCTTTTGACAGATTCGACTTTAATTAAAAATAGAGGAAAGATTTTCCTCAAAAGTTTCCCTTGTGTGTAACTGTGATAAATATCCACAATCATTTTCATTCATTATAGCATAAGAAAATACTGCAACTCGGCTTAAAATCTTAAAACTATGTTGAATCAGCACATCGCTGGTCGTTAAATAACTTCAAGTCTTACTCCATATTTTTTGACATCCATATCATCATCATAAGTGCAATTACAATTCCTTTCCTATGCAATAAAACAATTTTTGATATGCATTTAAACTATAAGTAAATGACAGCAAACATTGTGCTATAAATTTTGGCAAACCAATTGTAAACATTTCAAAGCCTATAGTTCAGAATGGCTCATTTAATGGCGAATATTTTCTGATTTCTTTTCAGACATTAGTCACATAAACGCGAAGCAAGAGTCACTTTGTAAGTTTTCATATTTTTCTTATTATTTAAATGATATCTTGGTAAATGTATTTTTATAGATTTCAAAGTGTATTACAATCCAACAAATACAGGAGAAGTTGATGTTCATTCTTTGTAAAATTGCACATTTTTATTAATCAAATAAAATCAAAATTTTTGACAAAAATCACAAGTGTAAGTACAAAAGAGAATGCGAAAATGGATGAAATTTATGATTAAACTTGCATACGCTTTAAGATTAAATACCTCAATGCTTATGACTGTTTTTGAACCAAAGATGGTGTGTGACGGTACGTAAGCTATATAGCTTTCATAAAAAAAATACATGAAATAAAAGGGACGACAGGTAACACCTACAATGGCTGAAAATTATAATTACATGCCACAATCTGCTAGGGAACTACACAGGAAAGACACAAATAAGACAAAAGACAAACGTAAACAACGATAGGAACTCAGGACAGCCGGACTTGGTACCGCCACTAGCAAAAGGCAGCGGTAGGGTTAAACTGGTTTATGGGTACCCAAACCTCCCCTTTATCTGCCCCGTTTCCCTGTAGTTTAGTAAACATACGAATAAAACCCAATACAGGTAGACTACTAACTCCATCGCTACAATCTTGAAAGGAGAGAATATGACAATACGTAATTTTGAAAGATGGGTCAAAGGGTGCTCGCCGCTAATCTGCCGGCTAGCTAAAGGAGCCTAGTCTGCTGATTAAACAGTGTAGGACTACGGAAGAAAATCAAACTCAAAACTTCCCGCAGGATTTTGTCAAAAATCATATATTTCAGTAGACATCGGCAGTATCAGTGAGGGGCCAGTATGTATGTAAAGTTTTCAGGTCACTTGATCTAAAAGCTAATTTAACGGATGAAAGCAGAGTATTTTGTCAATATCCCCTTTTACGTCAAGATTCTTAGTTACATCCAAGCTTTTCTGTTTTTTAATCAATTTCTTGCATTTTTAACAAAACGAGGATTTGAAATTCTTTATTCTTAGCTTATTCTGTTGAAAAATGGTGTTAACTAATTCCTATTTTGTAGTCATCTTATTTTTCTTATATTTGCTTGCGGCTTCATTAAAAATGCATAATAAAACACTAAATTTCATTTCCTAACGAAAAACAAGCTGCTTTTAAGAAATGTTCGTTTTTCAAGCAAATATTTAAAGTACTTATTACAAATTCATGAAGTTTACTAAAACAGCAGTTAATAATAATACTTATAATAATAATAATTAAAATAATTGAAATATCTATGAACGAATAGCTAAATTCAGTAATAATAACAATTATTATATTAAACTATTGCTTTAATTGTAGTGAAACCAAATCTTGGTGAGTACAACATACTTCGAGAGATAAGTCATCATGCTGTATGCTTTTAGAAAATATCATAACATTCATTTTTAATTTTAGGGTAACATGTTCCTGAGATAATACACATACAGTCGAGCTTCGATGGCTCGAACAACCAAGGGACCGATGAAAAGAGTTTGAGCTGCAGGGGTGTTCGGGTTATCAAGGTCGAACTGTGTATAAAATTGAACACAGGATCCAAAAATGGGTTCGAGACATCCGTGTTGATCGAGTTATTGCAGTTCGAGCCATCGAAGTTCAACTGTTATTACATGAGTTGATGAGAAAATGGTGTTATTGTATTTTGTTTTCATGAAAAAAGATTTTCCTGCAACATTTCCATATGTGATAAAATCAGGTTCTATGTCAATTAGCACGTATATATTGTAGAATTAAAAAATCAGCGAACTAAGTTGCGCGCTATGGTTGCAACGTCACCCTTTGTATCATTAATAAAATAATGTTTCCCATCATGCTTCAGTGAAAGTAATATATCAAAACACATACATGTATATCAAAATAAAGTCCATTACACAGATGTTTAAACTTACAATATTTCTTCAATAAATTAAATTAAATTCGGCAAACATGATGTATACGTTCTTTTCTGACAAAAGGAAGGAAAGCGATATAGTAGTTACTTCGTTCCGATGTTACTGGTACAGGAAAAATAAATTAATCCCTTAAGCATTTCAGAAAAGTAGTAAATTTTATTGTTGACTTTCTATTACAAACACTTACAATTTTAGCAAAATTCATTTTGAACATTATTTTGTTTTAGTTGTAGTTCCGTGTTTCTTCCTTTTCCATCCGACCTTAAATTCAATTACTACGGAAGACTATATTCGTCTCTCTTTATTTTTAATTTCGCCTTAACTTTGTGTTTTTTTTAGGAATAAATGCTTTAAATGGTGATAATTAAGGGTTAATAAGTAAGGATTATGTCATTATTAATTGTAATCTTTGTTAAGTTTTCTTTGAATTGTGGTTTATGATATTAAGATCAATTTAATTTAAATGCTGATAATTATTATAATTGTAACGGTCATTTAATTTATTATACTTATTCATTATGTACATGGCAATATTTAATGCAAAATTTATCAAATATGTTGTAGTTTTAGAATGGGGCTGGGAGATTCCTTTTAAATAAATAAATAAAAATGTGTGTGTTACTATTGTGATATCTTTTTTCCAAAGCTCCCACCACAGCAGCAATTAACCACCGCTGAATTCCGGAATGAGCACGCGAGCAGGAAAAAAATGAGCAAATGAGCAGAGAAATAAGTAGCGTAAGCAGCGAAATGAGCACGAACAAGTGATAAACCAACGCTGAATTTCCGAGTTGAGCACGCAAACATTGATTATGAACGACTGAGCAGAAAATAAGCACCGTGAGCGACGAAATGAGCACGTGATCATACACAGAAACAGCAGAATTACCACTTTCACCAGAGCTCCCACTGAAGTAATTACCGAGATGCTATTTCGAACAGCGAAATGAGCACGTGAGCAGTGAAATGATCAAGTGAGCAGCGACATGCCAAATCTTTATAGGACTTTATAAATCTTGCAATTAAAACGACCCAAAAACAAAGCATCTATGGGTTACCGTACGGTCTTCAACACAGTGAGGAACTTCACACCATATAGCAAGCCTTTAACCATTTGAGTCAATTGAAGACATTAATAAAGTGATAGCTCTTATCGTATGATAGTAATGAGGGATCCTTGGTTTTGGCAGAAGAAATCAACATCCAGTTGAGCGGACTTAAACTCCAGAGACAAAACTGATATTTCAACAAACAAGGCTATATATACGGTCCGAGAAGATTGGGCATGTCGCTGCTCACTTGATCATTGCACTGCTCACGTTCTCATTTCACTGCTCGCGTGCTTATCTGGGAAAATTCTGCTGTAGCAGTGGGAGCGGTGGTGAAAGTAGTAATACCGCTGTTTCTGAGTATGCTCACGTGCTCGTTTCACTGCTCACGCTGCTTATTTCTCTGCTCACTTTCTAATTTTTTCTGCTCTGCTCGAGTGCTCATTTCGGGAATTAAATGGTGGTAAGTGTTAGTGGGAGTGGTGGTGAAGTGTTGTGGTGGGGAAAGCGTCAAAATCGCCGTTTACGAATATGCTAACTTGCTCATGTCGCTGCTCCCGCTGCTCATTTCTCTGCTCGTTTTTGCTGCTTGTGTGCTCATCTCGGGAATTCAACGGTGGTGTATTGCTGCTACGGTGGGAGTGGTGGAAAAAAAGATATCACAAGAGTGGCAATTATATTTTTATTTAATTCTTTTTTAAAGGAATCTCCAAGCCACATTTCAAAACTCCAATACATTTGATTAAATTGGCAATAAATATTGCCATGTATATGTTATAAGTCACTAAACAAGATTAATTAATAACGGGATATGATCTTATAAAGCAGTAACTGTTTTATAAATAACATTTGCTTACTATTTATAGGGAATAAGTATAATTAATTCAATGACTGTTACAATTATAATAATTGACAGCATTTTAATTAAATTGAGCTAAATATTATAAACCACAATTCAAAGAAAACTTAACAAAGATTACAATTAAAAATGAAATAATCATTACTTAATAACCCTTAACTATCGCCATATAAAGCATTTATTCCTAAAATATAACACAAAGTTAGGGCAAAATTAATAATAAGGAGAGACGAATATAGGCTTCCGTAGGTAAATATTTCAATTCATATAAGGATTCCAAATATACAAAACATGAAAAATTTTCTATCATATCAACTGTGTATTCATACCTCTTTAGTGTACTAATTAATAGCAATCCGTCAAATTAAATTGGACGTTTAAATGTATTAATGATTTTGCAGGCAAGCGAGATGTTCGTAAGTATCATACTTATACTTTTGATATTATAGCGTGACCAAAATGCAATCATTAAATTTCATATCTTGAGCTTCTACAAAATGACTTTATCACAGAATCTAATTTACAATGAACAGCAATTTGCTCTGAAAAGATCTCCTGTAAAATAATGATAATCATCATCATCATCATAATAATAAAAAAAAGATGAAAAAAGGAAATTAATTAATGATATTATAATAAGAAATATAATCAACTAGAGATTACTTTGTAGTGAATCAAGATCTTGGTAAGTAGAACATATTGCGATAAAGTATGCTCGGTAATGTAGGTTTGTTTTTACATCATAACATTGATTTTAATAAAGAGGATACCACTTAAGAGATATAAGGAAAAAATTCCACCGTCGAAAGGGAAAATTCAGTAAAATATATTGCATTTGACAGATTTGACTTTAATTCAAAATAAAAGAAAATTTTTCCTTAACAGTTTCTCTTGTGTATAACTGTGATAAATATCCGCAATCATTTTCATTAATGAAAGAATACTGCAACTCAGCTTAAAATCTTAAAACTGTTTTGAATCAGCACATCGCTGGTCGTTAAATAACTTCAAGTCTTACTCAATATCTTTTGACATCCATATCATCCTAAGTGCAATTACAATTCGTTTCCTATGCAATTAAAAAATTTTTGATATGCATTTAAACTATAAGTAAATGACAGCAAACATTGTGCTATAAATTTTGGCAAACCAATTATAAACATTTTAAAGCCTATAGTTCTGAATGGCTCATCTAATGGCGAATATTTTCTGATTTTTTTTTCAGACATTAGTCACATAAACGCGAAGCAAGAGTCACTTTGTAAGTTTTCATATTTTTCTTATCATTTAAATGATATCTTGGTAAATGTATTTTCATAGATTTCAAAGTGTATTACAATCCAACAAATACAGGAGAAGTTGATGTTCATTCTTTGTAAAATTGCACATTTTTATTAATCAAATAAAATCAAAATTTTTGACAAAAATAATAAGTGTAAGTACAAAAGAGAATGCGGAAATGGATGAAATTTATGATTAAACTTGCATACCCTTTAAGATTAAATACCTCTATGCTTATGACTGTTTTTGAACCAACGATGATGTGTAACGGTACGTAAGCTATATAGCTTTCATAAAAAAATACATGAAATAAAAGGGACAACAGGAAACTACGGAAGCGTATAGTGGACTCGCCTTGTCTTATAAGAACACCTTATAACGCACTAATTTTCTTAAATAAAATCACCTTATCTCCTTATAAGGTGATGAATCGTGTTAAATAAAACAACCTTGTCTTCTTATAAGGCAACAAATCGTGTTATTTATGACAAGTTTTTGCTTTATTAAGACATTTCTCGTATTAATTCAAAACGTTTTATTTTTAATTAAAATAGCATTGTATTAACTTACTGCATGAAAACAAATAGAAGAGTTTAGGATGTACAAGGTCAAAACATGTTGTGATATACAAGGCAACATTTTTTGTTTGATGTCTTGTCTTGTTTTCTATAACGACAAGCGTTCTTAGTTAACTCGTTTTATTTAGGTGATAACACAAAAAATTACAAATACTTTGTCTAAGAAGACAATCAAATGTCTCATTTATAACAAATTTTAGCCTTAACATCATCCATTTTGAATGTTACTCAATGGCTTCGTAGCCCTTTATTAGCGAATGATATATAGTGATCATGGGGTCCGTTCGTCTGTCCGTTCCTTTTTCCGTCCGCTCTAGTATTACATACTTTGAGGTGATAACTCCTCCTAGAGCACTTGGTGAAATTTTATGATACTTTCACAGAATGTTCAGTGCATATTGTCATTGTCCACAAGTTTCATGTATCTTTTTTTTACTTTAATTTCTGGTCGTTGATTTTTTACTGCCGCCATAAGGGTACACACTTTGTGGCGATAACACTATTCCTACACCATCTAGTGAAATTCTCTGTAACTTTCACAGAATGTTCAGTTTACATTGCCATTGTCACCAGCTATTTAAAAAATTGATTTGACTTGATTATTTTATTTTGGTTGATTTTGTTTTGCTTTTTGAATCAAATGAGGGAGCGGGGGTATGTATTGTTTACAGTTTTTCTAGTTTATTTATTTATCTGCTCCTGTCGTTTTTGTTCAAAATTTAGAACAGCAATAATATTACTTCATGCACATCTCTACAACTGTGTAACATTTCATCAAAATCTAACGAATCGTTGAGGACATGCGCTGACAAGGTACATGGACGGAGAGACAGATGGACATGGTCATTTCTATACATCCCCAGACTTTGCTTTCGGGGGTACTTTAATATGAATCAATGCTGTACATCTGTGACTGTGTATGTGTAATAATGACATTCAAGGGAGTTTAATTTTTTCTGGTATACTTTGTACAGACAATATTTGCGAATAATATTTTACGAGTTTTTCGAGTTGATCAAATAAACAAAGTTACTATCTACATTATTCACAAAACTGAGCAATTAGAGCGATTATGTCGCCCTGTTGTGCCTCAAGTCGCCCAAAGTTGTTCCGAAAGAGACTTTAATATTTTAATAAATATTTGTAGGCAGACATTGCCCGGTTTTACTTTTATCTCATTGACCGCTCCCAACATGTGTTGCTTCAATGACATATTTAAGCTGCGATTGATGTTGCTCAACAGTTTTGACAAGAATACCGCAAAAGGGGCCTTCTTTATCTCGCTTGAGAGGGTGAAGATTGTTCACCTCTTGTTGAAGACCCTCATTAGACATCGAGATGTAGACAGGAGTAAAAGCCATGTCCTTGTTAAACTGGAGTTTTCTATGTATCGTGTGTATTTTTGTCACATGTGCATTCACTCTATATCCTCTCATAATTTTTCTATTAAAGTTTTGATGTGTAAAAGTCACTGTGCATCATTGCATTTCTATCAATTTCCATTTCCAGTTATGGGAAGTTAATTAATAAGATTTCTGAGGATTGTTCCTGCTCATCACAGAGCCGAAACCCTATATATATATATATAAAAATTCATGATTGTAAATACAAGTCAAACTTATCTCTTAGTATCTATTCATTGTTAAATTCAATGGAAAATACCCAAAATATTTACGGCCCAACTTTGAAATTGAAACGAGAAGTGAGCTAACAAAAATAAGTTAATACAATGTTATTCTAATTAAAAATAAAACGTTTCTGTGAAAGTATCATAAAATTTCACCAAGTACTCTAGGAGGAGTTATCACCTCAAAGTATGTAATACTAGAGCGGACGGAAAAAGGAACGGACAGACGAACGGACCCCATGATCACTATATATCATTCGCTAATAAAGGGCTACGAAGCCATTGAGTAACATTCAAAATGGATGATGTTAAGGCTAAAATTTGTTATAAATGAGACATTTAATTGTCTTCTTAGACAAAGTATTTGTAATTTTTTGTGTTATCACCTAAATAAAACGAGTTAACTAAGAACGCTTGTCGTTATAGAATGCAAGACAAGACATTAAATAAAAAAATGTTGTTGCCTTGTATATCACAACATGTTTTAACTTAATACATCCTTAACTCTTCTATTTGTTTTCATGCAGTAAGTTAATACAATGCTATTTTAATTAAAAATAAAACGTTTTGAATTAATACGAGAAATGTCTTAATAAAGCAAAAACTTGTCATAAATAACACGATTTGTTGCCTTATAAGAAGACAAGGTTGTTTTATTTAACACGATTCATCACCTTATAAGGAGATAAGGTGATTTTATTTAAGAAAATTAGTGCGTTATAAGGTGTTCTTATAAGACAAGGCGAGTCCACTATACGCTTCCGTAGGAAACACCTACAATGGCTGAAAATTATAATTTCATGCCACAATCAGCTAGGGAACTACACAGGATAAACACAAATAAGACAAAAGACAAACGTAAACAACGATAGCAACTCAGGACAGCCGGACTTGCTACCGCCACTAGCAAAAGGCAGCAGTAGGGTTAAACTGGTTTATGGGTACCCAAACCTCCCCTTTATCTGCCCCGTTTCCCTATAGTTTAGTAAACATACGAATAAAACCCAATACAGGTAGACTACTAACTCCATCGCTACAATCTTGAAAGGAGAGAATATGACAATACGTAATTTTGAAAGATGGGTCAAGGGGTGCTCGCCGCTAATCTGCCAGCTAGCTAAAGGAGCCTTGTCTGCTGATTAAGCACTGTCGGACTACGGAAGAAAATCAAACTCAAAACTTCTCGCAGGATTTTGTCAAAAATCATATATTTCAGTAGACATCGGCAGTATCAGTGAGGGGCCAATATGTATGTAAAGTTTTCAGTTCACTAGATCTAAAAGCTAATTTAACGGATAAAGGCAGAGTATCTTGTCAATATCCCCTTTTACGTCAAGATTCTTAGTTACATCCAAGCTTTTCTGTTTTTAATCTATTTCTGGCATTTTTAACAACATTGCCGTAAAAACGAGGATTAGAAACGCTTTATTCTTAGCTTATTCTGTTGAAAAATAGTGTTAACTAAAAATTCCTATTTTGTAGTCATCTTATTTTTCTTATATTTGCTTGCGGCTTCATTAAAAATGCATAATAAAACACTAAATTACATTTCCTAACGAAAAACAAGCTGCTCTTAAGCAATGTTCGTTTTTCAAGCAAATATTTAAAGTACTTATTACAAATTCATGAAGTTTACTAAAACAGCAGTTAATAATAATACTTATAATAATAATAATTAAATAATTGAAATATCTATGAACGAATAGCTAAATTCAGTAATAATAACAATTATAACATTAAACTTTTGTTTTAATTGTAGTGAAACCAAATCTTGGTGAGTACAACATACTTCGAGAGATAAGTCATCATGCTGTATACTTTTAGAAAATATCATAACATTCATTTTTAATTTTAGGGTAACATGTTCCTGAGATAATACACATACAGTCGAGCTTCGATGGCTCGAACAAGCAAGGGACCGATGAAAAGAGTTTGAGCTGCAGGGGTGTTCGAGTTATCAAGGTCGAACTGTGTATAAAATTGAACACAGGATCCAAAAATGGGTTCGAGACATCCGTGTTGATCGAGTTATTGCAGTTCGAGCCATCGAAGTTCAACTGTTATTACATGAGTTGATGAGAAAATGGTGTTATTGTATTTTGTTTTCATGAAAAAAGATTTTCCTGCAACATTTCCGTATGTGATAAAATCAGGTTCTATATCTCTTTGCACATATATATTGTAGAATTAAAAAATTCAGCGAACTAAGTTGCTCGCTATGGTTGCAACGTCACCCTTTGTATCATTAATAAAATAATGTTTCCCATCATGCTTCAGTGAAAGTAATATATTAAAACACATATATCAAAATAAAGTCCATGACACATATGTTTAAACTTACAATATTTCTTCAATAAATTAAATTAAATTCGGCAAACATGATGTATACGTTCTTTTCTGACAAAAAAAAACGAAAACGATATAGTAGTTACTTCGTTCCGATGTTACTGGTACAGGAAAAATAAATTAATCCCTTCAGCATTTAAGAAAAGTAGTAAATTTTATTGTTAACTTTCAATTACAAACACTTACAATTTTCGCAAAATTTATTTTGAACATTATTTTGTTTTAGTTGTAGTTCAGTGTTATTCCTTTTCCATCCGACCTTAATTTCAGTTACTACGGAAGCCTATATTCGTCTCTCCTTATTTTTAATTTCGCATTAACTTTGTGTTTTTTTAGGAATAAATGCTTTATATGGTGATAATTTAGTGTTATTAAGTAATGATTATGTCATTATTAATTGTAATCTTTGTTAAGTTTGAATTGTGGTTTATAATATTTAGCTCAATTTAATTAAAATGCTGATAATTATTATAACTGTAACGGTCATTTAATTAATTATACTTATTCCTTATATACATGGCAATATTTAATGCAAAATTAATCAAATGGGTTGTAGTTTTGGAATGGGGCTGGGAGATTACTTTAAAATAAAGAAATAAATAAATTCTGCTGCAGCAGTGGGAGCGATGGTGAAAGTGGTAATACCGCTGTTTCTGAGTATGCTCACGTGCTGATTTCGCTGCTCACGCTGCTTATTTCTCTTCTCACTTGCTAATTTTTGCTGCTCTGCTCGAGTGCTCATTTCGGGAATTGAATGGTGGTAAGTGTTAGTGTGAGTGGCGGTGAAGTGTTGTGGTGGGGAAAGCGCCAAAATCGCCGTTTACGAATATGCTAACTTGCTCATGTCGCTGCTCGCGCTGCTCATTTCTCTGCTCATTTTTGCTGCTTGTGTGCTCATCTCGGGAATTCAATGGTGGTGTATTGCTGCTACGGTGGGAGCGGTGGAAAAAAGATATCACAAGAGTAACAATTATATTTTTATTTATTTTCTTTTTTTAAAGGAATCTCCCAGCCACATTCCAAAACTCCAACACATCTGATTAAATTGGCAATAAATATTGCCATCTATACGTTATAAGTCACTAAACAAGATTAATTAATAACGGGATACGATCTTTTAAAGCAGTAACTGTTTTATAAATAACATTTGCTTACTATTTATAGGGAATAAGTATAATTAATTCAATGACCGTTACAATTATAATAATTAACAGCATTTGAATTAAATTGGGCTAAATATTATAAACCACAATTCAAAGAAAATTTAACAAAGATTACAATTAAAAATGAAATAATCATTACTTAATAACCCTTAACTATCACCATATAAAGCATTTATTCCTAAAATATAACACAAAATTGGGGCGAAATTAATAATAAGGAGAGACGAGTATAGGCTTCCGTAGGTAGATATTTCAATTCATATAAGGATTCCAAATACACAAAACATGAAATATTTTCCATCATATTAAATGTGTATTGATATCTCTTTAGTGTACTAATAAATAGCAATCCATCTAATTACATTGGACGTTTAGATGTATTTATGATTTTACAGGCAAGCGAGATGTTCGTAAGTATCATACTTATACTTTTGAAATTATAGCGTGACCAAAATGCAATCATTAAATTTCATATCTTGAGCTTCTACAAAATGACTTGATCACAGAATACAATTTACAATGAGCAGCAATTTACCCTGAAACAATCTCCTGTTTTGGAACGAAAAACTTACAGTACTTCTTACTAAGCCATACAATAATGATAATCATCATCATCATCATCATCATCATCACCATCATCATAATAAAAAAAAAGATGAATAAAGTAAATTAATTAATGATATTAAAATAAAAATATAATCAACTAGAGATTACTTTGTAGTGAATCAAGATCTTGGTAAGTAGAACATATTGCGATAAAGTATGCTCGATAATGTAGGTTTGTTTTTACATCATAACATTGATTTTAATAAAGAGGATACCACTTAAGAGATATAAGGAAAAAATATCACCGTAGAAAGGGAAAATTGGGATAAACATATTGCTTTTGACAGATTCGACCTTAATTAAAAGTAAAGGAAAGATTTTCCTGAACAGCTTCTCTTGTTTTTAACTCTGATAAATATCCACAATCATTTTCATTAATGAAAAAATACTGCAACTCAGCTTAAAATCTTAATTCTTTTTTGAATCAGCACATCGCTGGTCGTGAAATAACTTCAAGTCTTACTCAATATCTTTTGATATCCATATCATCATCCTAAGTTCAATTACAATTCGTTTCCTATGCAATGAAACAATTTTTGATATGCATTTAAACTATAAGTAAATGACAGCAAACATTGTGCATTAAATTTTGACTAAATTAATTATAAACATTTTAAAGTTGATAGTTCTGAATGGCTCATGTAATGGCGATTATTTCTGGGTTTTGTTTTTTTTTTTTCAGACATTAGTCACATAAACGCGAAGCAAGAGTCACTTTGTAAGTTTTCGTATTTTTTCTTATCATGTAAATAATATCTTGGTAAATTTATTTTTGTAAGCTTGTACATTTTCAAAAAATCAAATAAGAAGGAACATTTTTACAAAAATAACAAATGTAAGTACAAAAAAGAATGCAGAAATGTATGAAGTTGTTATTAAACTTACATACTCTTTAAAATTATATACTTCTATGATTATGACTGTTTTGTTAATTAAAGATGTCATGTTACGTCAGCAATATAGCTTTAATTAAAATATGCATAGCTTTTTCTGTTGTAAAATAGTGATAACTGAAAATTCTTATATTGCAGTCTATTATTTTCTTACATGTGCTCGCGGCTTTATTAAAAAAGCATAACAAAACACTAAATTACATTTTACTCACGAATAACAAGCTGCTCTTAAGCAATATTCGTTTTTCAAGCAAATATTTTAAGTACTTATTACAAATATATGAAGTTTACAATAAACAGCAATTAATAATAATGATAATAATAATTATTATTATTATTATTATTATTATTATTATTAAAATAATTAAAATATTTATGAACGAATAGCTTAATTCAGTAATAATAAAAAAAACTATTGTTTTAATTGTAGTGAAGCCAAATCTTGGTAAGTAGAAAATACTACGAGAGATAAGTCATCATGCTGTATGCTTTTAGATAATATCATTACATTGATTTTCAATTCTATTGTAACATGTTCCTGAGATAATTCACATAATTACATAAGTTGATGAGAAAATGGTATTAATGTATTTTGCTTTTTTGAAATAAAAAAGGGTTTCCTGTAGCATTTCCATATGTTGTCAAATAGTGCCTATGTCTCTTAATACATATATACCTAGCATTCAAGTCTAGTGCCTGATTTTAGTTCATGAAAATAATTCTTATTGCCTGACCAAATAATTGACAATGTAATGACCAGTTTTCGATGTATTTTAAGCGAAATAATATATATTACTGACGAGGTGGACGTAAAAATAAAGATTTGTGTTTTTATTTTTAAATTTTATTAAGTTTTTGAGTTATTTACCTTTGGAAAATTTAATATTTTGAATTTAGGTGAAATTGGAAAGTTGATAACCCAGATTAAATTAACAAAGTTTATGAGTGCTGGAAGAGTTATAATGGCTAGCAACTGGAAGTTCAAAATGTCCAAAATGAAATTTATTGTGAAAACCTATATCTTAGTTTACAGTACCTCAATTTTAACTGTGAATTGTTAGATGAATATATATGCTACGATAAAGCAAAGGAAATATAGATTACACCACATAGATCCCGTTTATTACCATATTTCATCTATTCAAGTTACTTAAATTTGAAAAATTTTAAATGCCAGGCTTTCTGAACTTTTTAGAATTAAAATATTTAGATTTATGTATCGATATTGGACAAAATATCGTAATAATCGGGATAAAGTGATACAATCTGTTTCTCTAATGATAAATGATAAACACCGGGAAATAGCACGGGGCTTTATTCAACACATGTTGAATATAAAAATTTATTTTACCGGTCAGAACTAGTTTAAACTTCACATATCATTAGTGAAATATACAACGAGAACTAAGTTGTTTATGAAATTTCGCACATCGAGTTAAATGAATTTTGCAAATGTTTGAAAACGAGGCTTGCCGAGTTTTAAACATTTGAAAATTAAGTTAACAAGATGTGAGAAATTTCATAATTTATGTGTTTAAGTTGTAGAAAATATTTCTCTAATGGCATAAAGTAAAACACCGAGGATTATGTCACTTGAGTTGTTCTCTCTCTAGAGAAGTGAAATATTTTTATCACATCGGTCAGGCGTTTGTTAAATGAGCTAGAAATTAGAGAATACTTAATAAAGAATAGAAATGTTGCAGTCGAGGTAAATAAAAACAAAATACCAAAGTTTCTGTAATTAAGTTTCTGCATATGCGCATGACGACAACTTATGCCTCTTCAGTGCAGGTCAAATCAAACATTTGGAAATCCATCTACCGAAATATGTGTGAAAGCTGATAGAAAACAAATTTCGTCAGTTTATCGAACAATTAGTCCATTTTTATGATCTCCTTCACAGATGAAAACATATCTTTAACAACTACAGTTTGTATTTTCACTCTACTTGATTTGGCTTCATTAACGAAATTTACATGTTCAGCAAGACAGGTGTCTTGTAGGAAACAGGAGATACTTTCTCTACCGAAGCGCCTGTCTTAACCATTTGGGCCTGTGTTGCTTACCTGCCCCATGTCTTTTCTGTGCTGTACAGTTTAGGTGATATCTTTGTTCTTTGTGATCCCAATGTTGTCAATGTCTTTGGAATATTTTTTTTTTTGACTGGGCGGTCGGTTATCACTTACATCATGAAGTGTAACTATGTCTCCAAATGCACAACGAAGAGATTCAAATGTAAAAAGGGTTTACATCTGTGAAATACCAGGTGTCAAGCGTCAAACGTGTGTGACAATAAGTGAAAATGATGCTGTATTGTATACATCACATATTAATGTGTCCTTAAAGGTGTATTAGCATTTATTGCTCTTTATTTATAGAAATTTTCTCTAAAAAGATTACTTCTCATTTTAGGCTTTAGGCCTAATGCCTAGTCATTCACTTAATGCCTAGGATTTAAGCTTAATGCCTAATTTCACCTATTGCAGCTAACATATGTTATCAATCTTGAACTCAATCGATAAGAGAATAAAATAATTATAAATATATAATGATTGAGAAGGAAATTGAAAATAATCCTATTATTTACATACAATAGGAATATTAGTATTCCTTCTTTATGTAAATAATAGCATTATGTTCAAGATTCTTAATCATTATAATTATTTTATTCTCTCATCGATCGAGTTTAAGATTGATAACTATTTACAGCCAATAAATTTACCTGGGGCAATCAGTGAGCTGTAGTACGGCATCGAATACGCTAAATTTGATTAAAGTTGTATGACACTGATGAAAGTCTTCTGTAGACTGAAAATTCTGTCCTATGTGATTAATATAATATATATTATGTTACTCTTATTACTAACATCTTTGTGGGTATCGTTATATATATATATATATATATATATATATATATATATATATATATATATATCCGCAGATTGGAAGAACTCAGTTATTTTCTATTAAAACGTAAATATCCCTAAAACCTAATAAAAAACGAAATCGTGAAAGAAAAGTCAATGGACAGTCGTGAATTAAGGAGAATTAAAAGCAAACACGAAGAAAATGATATCCCGTATGTTTAACATTTCAACCAAAGAAATAACGAAGCTTTTGACATTATATACATGATATACAGGAACTTCACAATATTGAAACTGATAACCGAATACAAAAGGCACTTTAAAACAATAAGTTTCTAAAAATTAAAATACAAGCAAGGTCTCTGAAAAAGCTTCTTACGTCTGCAAAATTACCAAAATGGCCACACAGCTCATTAAAATTGTTGCAGTTGAAGTTTTCAGATGTGTTGTGGTGTCGTGTTCATTAACTCCATATCCTTTCATAAAATACCGAAACAGAAAGAACTTAATCCAACAGTAAAAATGTACATGACCGAACTGTGCAAATTGTAATTATCAATTAGAAGGATCAAGTTTCACTTTCAAAACCGGAGCAGAATTTAAAATAAAAACTCTATGACATGCGCGTCATCCAATCTTATTTATGGGATAACATGTCGTGGCTAAGGAGAAAATTATATTAGTCAAGCAAGCCTTAGCATTCGAAAGCGTATGACATTGCATCGCCAACAAATTAGGGATCCTGCAACAAGCATGATACCACTGAGCGATCATATAAGCGAATGTGCTCGTTCCCTTTATCCGCAATTTTATATGTTCCCATTGTACAAATTCACGACCGACACTATACAACAGCAAAGGGAGAATAAGGAAGCACTATATATATATATATATGCATCTAATGTCAAGGACGAACTGAGTTAGAGTTTTAGGATTGATATTATCGAGAACATCTTTACACTGAGGAATTTGACCATTACAGTTTGAGTAACACGCAATACTACATTTGAATTTCATTGTTACAGATAGGCCAATTTCGATTAATTTACATCTCGTTAGTGAAACTCGAATCATAAGACTGGAAAACCGCTGCCGAAATATACTCCCTCAGATGGGTGTACAAGACCGTAGATTGGATAGTAAATTTCCGACTCCTACCCAATGGACCCAACAATTGATCGATCTCGCTGAAGCAGTCGGGAAGGAAAAAATTCAAAGTTCCATATTAAATGCCTACTCTACTCTACTCTATGAAATGAAATAAATTAAATAACTGGTGAGAATACATGAACCAAAACAGAAACTGAGAAGTTTTTGTGTGTCATCCAAAAGAAGGGTATGATGAGTTTTTTTTTTTTTGTTTTTTTTTTTT